>DF361641.1:32332-49992 GCA_000787875.1 Solanum virginianum
CGAGGTTGTTAGCTTCTCGGCATCCAACACACCATGTCAATTAGAGTGTTATTCATGGTTGTGAAGCGCGACACAACTATGAATAGGAGGCTATGAGGCATTTTAGGAAATGTTTCACTTTTTCATGGTCTATATCATGCTTTAGGTGTAAGATAAGGCCTTTTCCCCTAACAAATGCTCTTTTCTCTTCTAGATCAAGCCGCTACAAAGAGGAAGACCAAGGAGGGCCCGTGAACCCAGGGGGAAACTGGCTTACCCTGCTTCTCAAGCTCCTCAAGATGGGGTGGCTACCAAAGTTGAGTTATAGAATACCATTATTATATTGGCCCATGCAATGACCAACTAATTGAATTAAGGGGCCCAAGCTCCTCACGCTCATACTCCGACCTCAAGATTGAGGGACTTCACTAGAATGAACGCTCCGAAGTTTCATAGGTTCAAAGAGGAGGAAGACCCCCAATAGTTCATAGATGAGGTGTATAAGGTGCTATCAATCATAGGTGTAAGTTCGAAAGAAAAGACGGATCTAACGGCTTATCAACTAAAAGGTGTGGCTCAAATTTGGTTTTTGCAATGGAAGGTGGAGAGGGGAAATCATGATGCTATTCCTTTGGAGGAGTTTAAAGCCGCCTTCCTCAACCGATTCTTTCCCCTAGAGTTGAGAGAGGGGAAAATGATGGAATTAATGAACCTGAAGCAAGGTTCCATGAGTGTGAGGGAGTATGCTCTCAAGTTCAACAAGCTTTCCATGTATGCTCCACAATTAGTGGCTAACCCTAGATCAAGGATGAACAAGTTTGTGTCGGGAGTGTTCAACTTGGTGAATGAAGAGTGTCATACCGCTATGCTAGTTGGTGATATGGACATATCCTGACTCATGACATATGCCGAATAACTCAAGGGGGAGAAGCTTAGGAAGAGGTGAAGTGAGGAGTCTACAAGGGCTCAATATGAGGGTGGTTTTCAAAGTGCTAAGGGTCACCATTTCCAACAAGGTCACGAATTTCAAGGCCAAGGGCCCTCTAGTGCTCCAAACAAGATATTTGCTAATGATAGGGTGCTTAACCCAAGGGTCCAAGGTAGCAATAGTGTGACTTTTCCAAAATTCTAAAAATGTCATAAACATCATCTTGGCAAATTCTTGAAGGATTGAAATGCATATTATGGGTGTAGAAAGTAGGCTATAAGCTTATTGGTTACCCTTATGTTCGAAACAAGGGTAAAAATGGTCATCCTCAAGGGCAAGGTGGTCATGTTGATCAGATAGGTCAGAGAGACACTATTTCTTTCATTATTCCTTTGTTGCTAGTAAGTTTCATGTGTTTTTCAAATTGTTATGTGAACCCTTTTGGTGTCTGCCCCATTGGTGAGTCTAGTGTTGCTAGAAAGGTCTATAGGGTAATGTCCCATGTCCTTATTGCATAAAGTCTTGTCTTGTGATTTTGTTGAACTTGTCACGGTGGATTTTGGGGTTATTATTGGGGTGGATTGGTTATATGCATATCATACATCCATTGATTGTAGAGCCTATAAAGTTAGAATCCAAATTCCTTAATGAGTGGGGAAATTGTAAAGTGGTAGTTAAGGGTAGATTCATTTTTTATATTAAGGCCCAAATTAATCTCTAAGGGTTGTATCTACCATCTCACAAGGGTTAGAGATGTTGAACTAAGTCATTAGTATTGAGTAGGTCCCGGTGATCAATGAGTTTCTTGATGTCCTTCCCGATATTTTGAATTTGTGGTAATGTCTTTTGCATGACCAATGCCTTGGCTATGTTTGTGGATCTCATGAATAGGGTCTTTAAACCCTACCTTGATAAGTGTGTGGTAGTTTGTGGATGGTATATTAATTTGTTTCTGGAATGAAGAAGACTTGTGAGCTAATCGAGGGTGATGTTGCAAATCTTGAGGGTTGAGAGGTTGCTTGCTAAATATGAAAAGTAGGAATCTTGGGTAACAAAAAGGTCGTTAGATAAGTACACCAGTTGACTAGGTTGGGAATGAGGTTAGATGAAGTTGAGAATAGTAGTGTAGTGGTTTTGATGGTTTGAAATCTTTTTTGGTTGATGAGGTGAAGTTAAAGCAAGACGTTGACCCCGTCTCGCTAGAGTTGAATGCTTTGGTGCAAGATGGTGAAGTGAAGGGTTTCTCCCTAGGGGGAGATGGTGTCCTTAGGTGTTAAGGTAGGCTATATGTGCTTGTGTTGATGATTCGGTTCAGTTGAAAGCCCCACCTATAAAGGGTGTGATCCAATTTGGCAAGAAAGGGAATTGAGCCTAAGGTTGTGGGTCCTTATCTAGTGTTGAAGAGATATGTTGGTGACCCAAGTACTAAAGAACTCTTTGAAGTTGTGGGTGTTATGGAGGATGAGTTGATCTATGAGGAGGTCACTATGGAGATATTGGATGGACATGTGGAAAGGTTGAGGCACTAAGATGTAGCATCCGTCAAGGTTCTTGGGAGGAATTAACAAGCTAAAGCATACATGAAGAAGTGATATATGTACCTCTTTCATTCTATTCAAGCTTAATATAGCAAACTAAGTCCCTTCTATGATTTCAAGTCTTAAGTTTCATCCTTGATACCATGTTGCATGCATTCATGTTGATGGTAACAAGTTTATGGTGATTTTTGACATTCATGTTGAGATTTATTTTGAAATGATGTTTAAGTGCATTTGTTGCATTCATGTTAGGTTGAAATTTTCATGATTACTTCTCTTAAGTACATTTCTTTGACATTCGGGGATGAATATTCCCAAGAGGGAGATATTGAAATGCAGCAAAAATGACCAAAAAATGTGCTTCAAAAATGCTCATAATCGTAATTTCCATATATCTCAAAATCCATATATGGTATAAAAAATTTGACTTCGTATTCTTGATCGGGGGAAATGGGTATAAATCCGATTTTAGAGCACCCATAGCAAAAATTTAATTTTTCAAATTTTTGGATTCCAGAGACGATCCGTACCCTGGCCGCGACACGCCAGGAGCTCGAATCAGTGTTATTTTGTGCCCCAAAATTCTTTTTTAGCCTAAGGCACTGGGGTCTTGGACCCATGCCCTACTATGCGTAAAAACACCTATACTTAGCCATTTTTTTAACTCTATATCACTCAAGACACTCTGAAAACCCTCTCTAACACTTAGCTAAATATTTCATCCAAAATCCAAGTATCTCAAACTCCATTTCGGTGTCACGACCAAAAATTAGGGCCTAGACATGACACGGCGAATGGAGAATCCAAAGGAACCCAAACAAGCCCTTAGCATATCATACACACATCCTTGGTCGTGAAAGCAAAATAGAACAACATAAGAAACTTAAACAAGGGAAATTGGGACTAAGGGAAAGATTTAAACACTTGAACAACATAAGTGAGTCAAAGCTCAAGCATAATACATAACTTTTCCAACAATACCTCTAATGTAGAACTTAGCAGGGGTCAAGACAAGCAACAGGGCTCACCCTCATAGTCAAAGAATACCATAAAGAAAGAGGGTCTTTAATACATAGTATAAGAACATAGACATCATCCTCAGAATGGAGGACTCACCAACTAGCTTGAGGAGTATGACCAAATAGAGCTTGAGTTCCTACATGGTAACATCATGTAGGCATAGGATATACATTAGTATATTTAAATGTACTAAGTATGTAGGATGCAATGCAACAAGAGATAGGCAACATAATCAAAATGCATAAACTTACGCAATGGATAACATAACAACAATAGGATATGTACAAATGATGCTTAAAGTAAAAACATACTTATATAGAACATATTACGTGTCTAGAAAGAGATCATCATTTGGATAATAGGTTTACCACCTCCCATCCTAGGTGATTGAGGTACCAACCCCTCAACTTGGTTATCGAATGTACCACCTTCCATCCTAGGTGATTGAGGTATCAACCCCTCAATTAGGTTAATAAGATATCAAACCCTCAATTAGGTTAATAAGATATCAAACCCTCAATTAGGTTAATGAGGTATCAACCCCTTAATTTAGTTATTAAGGTATCTACCCCTCAATTAGGTTAATAAGGTTTCAACCCTTCAATTAGGTTAATAAGGTATCAACCCCTCAATTAGGTTATCGAATGTACCACCTTCCATTCTAGGTGATTGAGGTATCAACCCCTTAATTAGGTTAATGATGTATCAACCCCTCAATTAGGTTAATGAACATCACACCTTCCATCAAAGTGGTCATCTCACAATACTATAGAGAAAAATACCATAGATATACATTCCCTTCATCATCATAAAGTCATTCAACTCATATGTCATGCATTAGGCCTTCAACAACTCAAGATACATAATCCGGACATTTTATCAAACACTTGGTGGGTGTATTGTGCTAGGGTAAAACCATACAATTCAAGAGTGAAATCATGTAATAAAATTCAATGTAAAACCACCCATCAATACTTGGTAACACCCTCAAGTAATATATATCAAGACCCTTCATCAAATCCCACAATGGTTCATAGATTCATAGCTCAAAATATGTAAGAGTATAGATCAAGAAATAGTGAATTCAATGCATCTTAAAATTATGTAAATCAGACCACCAACATCATGGTAAAACCCCATCATGGGTAACATGTAAATCATATCAAACTTCACAGTAGCTCATAGATTTCATAGCTTGAATCATGTGTAGTCTCAATAGACAAAGATCACTTCACAGCATAAGCTCAAAATAGATATTTATGCATAATCAACAATATTTGAAAAACCCCAAACATATTTCATGCTCATGTTTCATAATAATAGATACCCATAAGAAATACAACTTGAAATCATGCAATTTTCGTAAAAGGAAAGATTGGGCTTCATGGGTGAAAGGAACCCATGAATGAAACCCATATACCTTAGACCTTGAATTTCTTGAAATTGAGTTAAGAAAGACTTAAAGATTGGGATGGGGTCTTGAAATCCACAACTTCTTCTTGAGTTTTCTTGAATTCTCATTGGGGTTTGGTAGAGGCTCTTGGGAGAATTTGAGAGTGTATTCCAATTGAGAGGAGTGAATTTAATCTTTAGGAGTAGGTTTTAGGTCTTTAGGAAGTGTTAAGATAGTATGGGGATCCCCAGAATACCAATAGAAATGACCAAATTTATGAAACACCATTAATGAAACGGAATTTGGCAAAAACCTGTATATACCCTTGCACAGACAAGTTCTACGAAAAGAGGCATAACTTCTTTATCTGAACTCTAAATAAGGTGAAACCAAGTGCATTGGAAAGCATATTTAAAGAGATTTAATTTGTTAGATCGTGGGCCACCCAGTTCATTGTATACTAAGAGATATGCCCCTTAAAAGTTGACCCTCCTATGGGTACTTGTGCAAAAATTAGCTAACAGAAATTCCTTTTGACTTGGCTTGATGTAGGGGACCCATGATGGTATTTAACGATGTGAATATGCTTGACTTAGTTTTGAATGAGAGCTTGAAGCTTGAATTAATCTCTTTACAACTGGAATGAGTTTGGGAAGCTTGACTTTGGATGAAATATTTGGCTAAGTGTTATGTGGAATGTCTTGAATGATATGAGGTTGAAAAATGACTAAATATAAGTGTTTTTACACATTAGAATGCTTAAGCCCAAGACCCCAAGGCCTTAGGCCAAATTGCAAAAAAACTTGCTAGCCAAAATATACTGGTCTGCGATGGGTCCGCATCACAGAACCATCGCGCACCTTACTTTTTTGTGCAAACATGGAAAAATTAAATTTTGCTACAGTTTCTCAAGTCAAATTTTTGATATCACGCACATATTTTGAGATATATAAAAATTATGATTCCAAGTCTTCTAAGGCACATTTTTGGCACTTTTTGGGGTTGTTTCATTCGGATCTCAAGAACTCTATTTAAGCTTCAAGTCTCCTTAAAGACTACATCAAGAAAACCTAAGTTTGAGGTATGTGGGTTTCAACCATTGGATCCTTTCACCCATGGTGCCCAATTTTCCTATCTTATGAAAATTGCATGTTTTTAAGTTGTATTACCTATGAGTATCTTATATTATGGATTATAAGCATAAGATATGTTGTGGTTTTATGAAATGTTGATTAAATATGCATGTATATCTATCTCAAGCTTATAATATGAGTTGGTTTTATCTATTGAGACTGTGTATGTTTTGAGCTATGAAACTATGGTCTATTATGAGATTTGATGATGGATTTCCTAGTAACTTATGTGAGGATTTTACTATGTTCTGGTGGGTTGATTTACATTAAGTTTTCTCATATTAATTCACTTTTGAATTGAATGGTTTTGAACTAGCATTGCACACCCACCAAGTGTTTGATAAAATGTCTTGACAAGAATTCTCAAGTTTTCCTATGACCATTGTATGATATTTTTTCAACCCTCTATTCTTAATGAGTTATTAAGTTCTTATACTAAGGTTTATGCTCTTGAGAGTTATTAAGTTCTTATGCTAAGGTTTATGCTCTTGAGAGTTGTGAGGCCTACTAGAAGAGGTTATGAACTATGTTATATGCCTCACCCTCTAGTACAAGGCCAAATTTCTATATGAAGGGGTTATGAACTATATTGTACACCTTACCTTTATGTATGATGTGATGTTATGCAATATCTTATACTCATATGAAGGGGTTATGAACTATATTGTACACCTTACCTTTATGTATGATGTGATGTTATGCAATATCTTATACTCATATGAAGGGGTTATGAACTATGTGGTATGCCTCACCCTCATATGCAGTTCAATATGTTGTATTATCTCATGCTTACATGTAGGGGTTATAAACTATGCTACCTTTCTACCCTCATGTACTATTCATTATCTCATGCTTACATATAGGGGTTATGACCCATGCTACTCCTCTACCCTCATGTATTACACATTACCTTCTAGAAGGTGTTATGATCTATGTTATATCCCTCACCTTCTAGTGCAAGGCAGTTGGATGATCTATTTATGTTACTTTATGGTGTTAAACAAGATATGCAAGTACGATTATTCTTAAGCATGTTTCATCCTACATAGTGATTACACATGGCATATTGAGCTTATGTTTATTGATTATGATTAAGCTTCTTGTTATTAGGGCTTATGCTTCTTGTTGCATTGCATCCCGTATACTTAGTATATTCAAATGTACTAAAGAATACTTTATGCCTACATGATATTACCATGTAGTAACCGAAGCTCCATTTGATTGTCCTCCCTCTCCACGTGGCTAGTTGGTTCTTGTGAAGAAGCTAGTTGGTGAGTTGTCAAGTTCGAGTTTGTTAGCTATTCTCATTCATGCTTTATAGGTTCTTGTTCTTATGTTGGATACTTGTTAAATGAGTGTGAGCCTGGAATGTGTCTTGGCCCCCTCTCCAATCTATGTTAGAGGTTTCGTTGCATATTATGTTATGGTTTGATTATGTTATTGAAGCTTGACTCTTCTTACTCTATTATTATTATAAATGGTTTCCCTTAGTCCCTTTCTCTTTTCCATTTATTTGACTCTTGTATTTGTTTAATTTGCTTCCGCAATCAAGGATGTGTGCACGACATGCTAAGAGACTTGTTTGGTTGTCTTCGGGCTTCCCATTCGTTGTGTCATATCTACGCCCTGGGCTTGGATTGTGACACCGCTCCAAAATAAATAGCCTCAAACCCAAATAGTTTAATATTAGTGTTCAACTCTCCTCGTCCTTTGTTCCTCGTACGTACAAATAAGTTTGTCCTCACCCTAACTGGGGAGAAGCCTTGCAAACTGAATTTGATGCATTTGTTAGGATTTGGACATGGGATTTGCTCCAAGTTGCACCTTTGATGAATGTGGTTGAGTGTAAATGGTTGTTTCTTATAAAATATAAATTTGATAGTTCCATTAATATGTATAAATTTGTTGCAAAGGTAAAACTAGTGACTGTTTGATTCGTACTTACCATAGCAATGCAGTACAACTGGCTAACTCATCAGATTGATGTCAATAATGCATTCTTACAAGGACGTATTCAGGAAGAGGTTTATATGAGGCAGCTACAAGGCTTTGAAGATCGAAGTCTCTCCATACATGTCTACAAATTGAACAAAGTAATCTATGGCTTGAAACAAACCCCCCATCCCCGGAGCTTGGTACAATGAACTCAAAAACTATTTACTAACTATTGGGTTTGTCAAATCTCAATCTGATTCTTCTTTATTTATTTTGCATAAGTTTGGGTTCATTGTTTATGTTCTTATCTACGTAGATGATATAATCATCACTGGAAATCAGATTCATGAGGTTTGTCATATAATAGATGGTCTTTCCACTCATTTCTCCTTGAAAGACCTTGGACATCTCGGTCATTTCTTGGGTGCTAAGGTTATCAATTCTCTTGATGGTCTTGTTTTATCCTAGCACAAGGATATTATGGATCTTTTAGATGATGTTAGCATGCTAAGAAGTAAAGGAGCTCCTACATCTATGACCTTGACTACCATTTGGACAACCATAGTGAATGATCCTCCGACTAATGGTACTCTTTATCAATGGGTAATTGGAAAATTACATTACTTGTCCTTTACACATCCTGATATTGCCTTCACAATTAGCAAGCTTTCTCAATTTATGTACAATCCACGCCAATCTCACTAGAAAGCAGTCAAGCGATTACTTTGTTATCTTCGCTACACCTACCAATATGGAATACCGATTTCCAAAGCTCCATATTCTCATTTGGTTGTTTTTGCTAATTTAGATTGGGCTAGTGATCCGAATGATCTCATTTCTACCTCTGGCTATATTACTTTCCTTAGCAGCCCACCGATATCCTGGTCATCAAAAAATTAACAATTTGTATCATGATCGTCTACAAAAGCTGAATATAGAGTTGTTGTTGTTGTTACAGAAACCAACTAGCATACAAATCTTCTTTGTGAACTTCACATGTCACTTAAGAAAGTTCCACATGTTTTATGTGACAATATCAGCACCACTTACATTTATTCAAATCCAGTTTTCATAGTATGATGAAGCATGTTGCCATTGATTTTCACTTTGATCATGAAGAAGTTCAGCATAAGGACATTGAAGTTCACCTCCTTCACTTAGCTGATCAAGTGGCTGGCATACTTACAAAATCACTTCCCAAAGCTAACTTTGCCCAATAATTTTCCAAGTTGGGTGTTGTTGACACCACCAACTTGGGGGGGCGTAATAACGAAAAATATATGTCAGTCCTTTTAGGACTTTTGTTGTAACTTATATTGTATTTAGGTTATAGATAAGTCTTACCTTTTTCTTAGTTTTTCTCTTTGTTGTAAAAGTTGCATACAATCTATATATTCTAGTCTACAATCAATAGAATACATCGTTCATTTTTTTCATTGCAGTCTTGTACTTTACAATAACATATCAAAGACGTAAATGTAACACTACCTCTAACACTTTACCCCAAATTCCAAATGCTCCACCTCTAGACACTAATTCAACATTGGCAACTTCATCACTTCTTGGTAGTGAAAGTCGCATCCCTGAACAACCCACCATGCAAATTCCAAAGCCTATAGTATACTGAATGACCATTAGGTCCCAAAATAATATTACCAAGTCAAAAATATAATTTACTTTTCTAACTCACTTGATTGTTATAGCAACAACCTTCAAACAAGCCAACCTCCACAAAGAGTGGAGAAAACCTATGTAAAACACCCCAAAAATGCTCAAAAATGCCTATAATCATATTTTCTATATATCTCAAAATCCATGCGTGATATCGAAAATCCGACTTGGAGAAGTTTTGTAACTTCCTGCATTTTGCATTTCAGCCCAAGGGCTTTGGGGTCATAACCCATGCCCTCCTATGAGCAAAAAAACTCATACTTAGTCATTTTTCAACTCCATATCACTCAAAACACTCTCAAAACCCTCTCTAAAACTTAGCCAAATATTTCAGTCAAATTCAAGTGTCCCAAACTCATTTTCGAATCTCAAAAACTTCATTCAAGCTTCAAGTTCTTATTCAATCTTCATCAAGAGAATCCCCAAATTTAAGGTATGTGGGTTTCAACCATTGGGTTCTTCCACCTATGGTGCCCAATCTTTCTTTTATGTAAATTGTATGTTTCCAAGTTAGATTAACTATGGGTATCTCTTACTATGAAATTTGGTTATAAACTGTGTTTAGGTTTTATAAAATATTAACTGTTTAAGAATGTTTTGAGCTATGAATCTATGATTTATTATGAGATTTGATAAGAAGATTCAATGTATCTTGCATGAGGGTGTTACCAAGTGTTAGTGGATTGATTTACACTGAGTTTTCTTATATGATTTTACTCTTGAATTACATGATTTTGAACTAGCATTACACACTGCCAAGTGTTTGATAAAATGTCTTGTTAAGGATTCTTGAGTTCTTGATAGTTTATTGGATGGCTTATGAGTTAAGTGACTCTATGATGATGAAGGGATTGTAAGTATGTATTGAATTTATAAAAAGTATCTATAGTGTTGCAAGTTGACCACACCTTGTTGAGGGGGTAATATGCCTCAACCACTTTGATGGGGGGGTGCTATGCTCATCTACCATGTTTAGGGATACATACCTTGGCCACTTTGATGGGGGGTGCTATGCTCATCTACCATGTTATGGGGGGTATATACCTTGGAAAATTTAATGGGGGGTGATATGCCCATCTACCATGTTAAGGGGTATGTACCTTGACCACTTTGATGGGGGTGTTATGCCCATCAATTGAGGGGTAGATACCTCAATGACCTTCCAAGGGGGTGATATGTCATAGATTCCAAGTACTAGTTTGCTTCATCTTTGATGATGGTCTCTTCCTACACATGTAACCTATATTCTCAAGTTATATGTTTTACAAGCATATTTTACTTCAAGCATTGATCATGCATGTCATGTTGTTATTATACCTATCTCTTGCTTATGGTTAACTTCCCAAAGCTAACTTTGCCCAATAATTTTCCAAGTTGGGTGTTGTTGACATCTCTTGCTTATGGTTATGCATTTTGACTATGTTGCCTAGCTCTTGTTGTATTGCATCCTACATACCTAGTAAATTGAAACGTATTAATCTATACTCTATGCTTATATAATATTACCATGTAGGAACTGGAGCACCTCTTGATCATCCTCCATGTGGCTAGCCTTGACATTTGAAAGAAGAGCTTCGGTGAGTCCTCAAGTTCAGGGACTTTAGCTATCTTACTCTTGTCAATTGTTTTCTCTTTATGTTAAACTCTTTCTACTATGTGGGTGAGCCCGAAAAGTGTCTTAGCCCCCGCTCAAATCTATGTTTAGAGATGTTGCTAGAACAAATGACGTAATTATGTTTTGATCTTTGACTCTTCTATATTTTATGTTATCAAAGACTTCCCTTAGTCATGTTCTCCCTCTTTATTATCTCTTGTTGTTGTTGAGTTTTCTTTCGCGACCAAAGATGTATGTATGATATGCTAAGAGGCTTGTTTGGTGTCCCTTTGGGATTTCCATTCGCCATGTCGTGTCTAGACCCTAGGCTTGGGTCGTGACAAATTTGGTATCAGAGATCTAGGGGGTGATATGCCTCAACCAATTTGATGGGGGACGCTATGCCAATCTACCATGTTGAGGGATATATACCTTGGCTACTTTGATGGGGGGTGCTACGTCCATCTACCATATTGAGGGGTATATACCTTGACCACTTTTATAGGGGGTGCTATGCCCATCTACCAAATGAGGGGTAGATATCTCAATCACCTTCCAAGGGGGTGATATGCCATAGATTCCAAGTACTAGTTTGTTTAGTCTATGATGATGGTGTCATCCTACACATGTAATTTATATTCTCAAGTTATATGTTTTATAAGCATGTTTTACTTCAAGCATTGATCTACCTCTTGATCATCCTCCACGTGGCTAGCCTTGGCATTTGAAAGAAGTGCTTCGGTGAGTCCTCAAGTTCGGGGAGTTTAGCTATCTTACTCTTGTCACTTGTTTTCTCTTTATGTTGACCTCTTTATACTATGAGGGTAAGCCCGAAAAGTGTCTTGGCCCTCGCTCAAATCTATGTTTAGATATGTTGTTGGAACAAATGATGTAATTATGTTTTGAGCTTTGACTCTTGTATGTTTTATGTTATGTAAGACTTCCTTTACTCCCGTTTTCCCTCTTTACTATCTCTTGTTGTTGTTGAGTTTGCTTCTGAAACCAAGGATGTGTGTTTGATATGCTAAGAGGTTTGTTTTGGGTCCTTTCGAGTGTCCCATTCGCCGTGTAGCGTCTAGGCCCTAAGCTTGGGTCATGACATTATTGTTAGAACCCGCACTTCGTGCATTGGAACAATTAGGAAAATTTAGGATTGAAGTGGCATTATTGGAAAATTTGGGATCAAAGTGGTATTATTGGGAAATTTGGGACCAAAGTGGAAATTTTAAAAATTGGTTCTTGAAGATAAGGTGGGACCCACTTGACTTGTGTTGGATCTAGATTGGACCAAGTGTGGTGTGGACCAACACTTGGCAATTCTTGGAAATTATTTATATGTATATGTACAAGATCATTCTCTACAACATTCTATCAATTAAACTTAGCCACAACCAAGAAGCAAAACGTTAAAGAAACCAAGAAAAGCTTACTGCCATGAATAGTGGAATTGGGAAATTTCTTCTAGCCATTCCAAAATTATTTTGATGATATAAACCACCTATATTGAGTCCCCTAAGTAGCTTGGAAGTGTTGTTTGAGCAAGAAAAATATTTATTCTTCACTTTGGCAACCCTAGCTCATTTAAGGAGTTGAAGAGAGAAGGTAACATTTAATTTTGTTTTATGTGTTATCAAGGTTGCATGTATGTTGTAGTATGTTGAAATGAAAGGAAATCATGAAAACTTGGTTGTTGGAAATAAGTTTGGTGAGAACAAGAATGGGCCGTGTGGGTGCATATATGTTGTGTAGTTTTGTATTGTGTTAGAATTTATGAATTGATGTTTAGCTAGTGTAATATGATTATTATGGGGTGAAGCAAGGATTTGGAAACTATTTACATATTTATGTGAAGTGTTGGGGCCAAATGGGTACATATATGTTATATGGTGTTATGTTATGTTGGAATTATGTATGGAAGCCTAGTTAGTATATTGTGAACTTTGTAGAATGAAAGAATGATTGGAAACCATTGATATGTATATGTAGTATGTTGGCCAAAATATTGGAATGTTGTTTCTTGATGATTCTTAGAATTATTGTTGTTATATTGGCATCCGAATTGATTATTGATATTGTTGGGTTGTTGTTGTTGTTGATAAATTGAGCCGAGTTAATTCTCGGGGCAGCCTATTTTTAAGGGGAAGTGCTGCCGAATTTTTCGTAGAATTAAGGGTGAATTTGGAATTTAACGCCAAGAAGTCTTTAGTTAATTATTTGACATTGTTATGAATTATTTGTAGACTTTGGGCCTCCCAAAACATAAAGTGGAGTTGGTTGCATTTGGATTATTTTGGAGAAGTGTTGAGGTATGTAAAGCAACCTTTGCTTTTGGCATGTCTTAGTTAAAAATAGGCTATGATATGAGTCTCGAGGGAACTCTATTCTCCCAATCCGAGCTTGTGTATGATCCGTATTTGTTCTTTGGCATTCTTATGATAATTTGTCATAGTGTTGACTCTTATGTCTTTGAAATTTGTAAGTTGTAAGAATATGTGAAATTTGAGTAATTTTTGGAAGGATTTATTCCTTATTGATTTTAAAACTATATATGTTCGTAACGTTTGATAGAAAGCTCGGATTGCCTTGCAAACAGTTTTTAAATGCCTAGTAGAACGTATGATCTAGGATGAGTGTGTTCTTCGTATGTTGGGCCAGTTTGGGTTTCCTCCGGTCATGGGTACCGTGATGCCCTATTATGCGATTTTGATAATTTTTAAAAGCATTTGTAGTAAGTATTATTCTGATTTCAAATATGAGTATTTTATACATCTTTTGGATTTATGATAATGATTTTTATGCATATGATTACTCACGACTCTACTCGTGCCTATTACGACACCATTCACTGGTTCCCGGGTCGGCTTCGCCCAAGGACCGAGCTCCGTTTAGCTTGGTGTTATAAGGTGCTTGTGGCCTTCTGATATGCTGGCATAATGCATGATGCCATTTTATGATATGTGACGAAGATTTTGGGGATTTGAACTTTCTGGCAATATGCGGTGGATGGCACAGGTCTGGAGGTCACCACCGGTTCTGTCCGTTAGGCATGATTTAGGTATTTTGCAAATAAACATTTTGATGATTTGGATATGCATTTGACTTTTATATTTTTGTTTTGACTATTACTCTGATTTATATTCTGTACATTCTGATTTGTATTCTGTACATTCTGCTTTACATATTCGGTACGTATTTCATACTGACCCCCCTTTTCTTCGGGAGTTGCGTTCATGTCCACAGGTTCTGACACACAGTGGGTGACTCATTAGCTTAGGACATCCTTCTGCGATTTGAAGTGCTCCCCTATTCCGGAGCCTACTTTTGGTTTATATGTGTACATTGGTTTATTGTATTATATGTATATATGTATATCTATTTAGGGTATGACGAGGCCCTGTCCCATCCTATGATTCTATCAGTTTTGTTTAGAGGTCTGTGGATACACGTACGCTTATTCGTTGAATTATATGTATATATATATATATATATATATATTCGAGGTACGACGGGGCCCTGTTCCATCCCATGGTTCTGTCAGTCTGTTGAGGTCTGTGGATACATATACGTGGGGGTTGTGCCCAATTTGTCTGATTAGACCTGCATAATATGTTTGATATGTTTGATAGGCGGTTTTCCAAGCCACAGCGGCCTTGCCGGCCATATATGGACATGTGATATTCTGTGGATTCCATTTGGTCTCTGTTGACATCTTTCGATATGTAGGTCATTTTCGGATAATCTGAGGAGTATAAGTGAATTTATGAATAAATTTCCTAAAAAATATTTAGACGTATTGGATCAGATTTGACAATAGGTTTGATATTTCTGCTGGCATCAGTCATCTATTTGAAAATTTGGTTTGGTGATTGTGTTTAGGTGCCCATCCAGGCACTAGTCACGGCCCACGGGGTTGGGTCGTGACAGAAGTGGTATTAGAGTGGAATTACGTCTGGGTGCCTAAATCAAGCACTAGTCACAGCCCACAGGGTTTGGTCATGACAGAAGTGGTATCAGAGCGGTTCGTCCTTGGAGTGGCCAAAGACCGTGTCCAGTAGAGTCTTGTTTATCGGTATATCGGGCACCACATCAATAAACAGGAAGCTACAGGACATTTAGGATATTACTCTTCTTTCTGATCTTAGATCATGCGATAGAGCGGTGTTATTAGGATGACCCCTTTCTCTGATAGATTATTTTGGTTTCAGTGATGCCTCCAAGAAAGACCCCAGCTACCCAAAGGAGCAAGTCCTACAGTAAGTGAGAATAATAATCCTGATATAGCCTTTTATGCTAGAGGAGGTATGGACAAGTATCTACTAATGTATGAAATAAGTTTTTGATTATAAAGTCGTACATAAGTAGTACAGTAAACAAATGTAATGTGCGTCCCCTACAAGTAGAGTCAGAACTCTCAGTTACTTTGAACTTATGCATATGGATGTGTAGGGTCCCTATAACACTACTACATTTGGTGGTAACCACATTATCACCATCATTAGGTTTCTTTATACCATGAATAATTTCTTGAGCCAACATAATCTTCTCAGATATGCTCCTACCCCTTACAAATCCTGACTGATTAGGAGATATAATATTTGCCAAGATGGGAGCCAATCTGTTGCATAACAGCTTTGAAATAATCTTATTAGGGAAGTTACTCAAATTGATTGGTCTAAATTCAGTCAACTTGTTAGGATGCTGCACTTTTGGTAATAATAACAGACAAGCATGTGTCATATACTTAGGTATAATGCCTCCACAAAAAGAAAGAGAGACTGAACAACAGCTAAAAGATCAATCTTGATAATATCCCAACACACCTGATAGAACATGCCACTCATGCCATCTGGACCAGTTGCAGAATAAGGATTCATAGGAAAAAATAACTTGGTTCAATTCATCCATAGTTGGCATGGCCTGAAGAGTGATTTTGATCAATACTGACCAATCTAGGAATACACTGTATCATATCCTCGTCAGTCCTAACCTGTTGACCAGTGAACATACCCTCAAAGAATTTACATGCTTCAGCAGCTATGTTATCATCAGTGTTGTTCATGATTATTTCCTCCTAAAAATTCTAACCTTCTCTTCATGTTCCTTCACAATTGCAAAGATGCTACCATACTCTCTTCTTGATCGAGTTGCAGAAATTCTTTTCATTTTCAACTGAAGCCTCTTCATAGTATTACCACTAACCTCTCTATTCCAGCAATTCTTCAATATGTTAGAAAATCCATCATTTTCGGTCCACAGATGAAGAAACCTGAGGTAGGTAACTACATTATCTTGCCTGGTAACCATTTCCACCAACAATGGGTGGTCTGAATTTACTGCTGGCAAATGTTCAATAGTGGCCTGTGGCATACTAGCTAACCACTTGTCATCAGTGTTTTGGATGGTGAAAGGCGGCAAGGCTCTGCCTCGCCTTGCAGTGTTTTTGAATTGAGTCGCCCATTTATACCAACATCTTAAAATATTTGTGGGAGGATGTGTCACTATGCTAGTGTAAAGAAGTTGTTTGCTCTGTGCAGGGGGCTAACAAAGCAGTAATTATTCAGGGAAATTTACAGGGGAAAGTTTCCTCTTCACTAAAAAGAAGTAGGACATATTTAGCCTTGAGAGAGTGATTTGAAATTGATACACCATTAAAACATCTTCTATTCCTTTCTGTCCATACTATCCAAAGAAAATGCTGGCTAGTAGTATCGTCCAGATTTTCCTGATAGCTTTATTAACTTTCCATGAGCCCCAAAAAAAAAAAAAATTCAACTGCTTCCTTCAGATTTTGTGGCATGACCCATCCAAGTCCAAAAATAGAATAAAATATATTCCAAATGCTATTTGCAACTGTACAATGGAGCAGAAGTGATCGACTCTACTAAGTTTTGATGCGTGTAGCATCTATTTGCAATCTGAAAATTTCTTATGACGAGGTTGTCCTGGGTCTGGCATGCAACATATTAGTCCTAGCCAGTTGTAACAAATCATCTTCGTCGGTAAATTTGTTCTCCAAATCAGTTTCCAAACACCACTATTGTTTTGTGGGAACAATAATGATTGTAACCTTTTCTAGCTGTGAATATTCCTTCTTTTGTATGACCCCATTTTGAACTATCTAGATTCTAATGCATCACTAGTCACTGAGTTGTCCAATTCTTTTAGGTCTTTCCTGTCATTGCTGTTCCTTCTATATATAATGTTCCAGCTATTCCCTTCGCTATTATGAGAAATGGATGAGTTGGTACCATAGCAATGATGGAACAGTCGGAGGAGTTCATTCGTTAGAATAGAGTTGCCAAGCCATTCATCTTGGCAGAAACTTATATCTGAATTTCCAACTGAGAAAGATTATTTTGTGAAAATTCCTCCAATAATTTGCTAATAGTTTTCTGTAGACCTATCCCTGGAGGTGTTTTTGAAACTTTGGTGCACCAATGATCACAGGTTCCATGCTTGCTATAACCAC
>DF361640.1:0-31113 GCA_000787875.1 Solanum virginianum
TGTGTGTGAAAAAAATTATAAATCAAGTAATTCACAAAATAAATATTTAGTCTCATAGCTCTAACACTATTGACTCTACAAGTCACCAAATATACATATGCTGCTAATACTGCTTTTTTTAATATAAAGGGAATAAAGATAATTATTCAATTATACATGCTTTTGATATGGCAGTACTATTTGACAATTATACTGTACTATTAGTAAAAGAAATATACTTGATACCAGACATTCATTAAAAAAATTAAGAGAGAAATGATTTTAACGACTTTCCACTTTTGGTACATTATAATCCAAACAGATTTAACTCCAATTATTCAGGAATTATGCAAAAAAAAAAATCATATTATAAAAATTTGATATTACACAGGCTACTATGAGAACTAATAGAACAACTATACATGATTAGAATTTATTTCCTAAAGTTGTTAACTCTCCCACCTAAGAGTTCTCACATGGAAAGACAAAGCATGCTAGAAACATATATCACAAAATCTCATTTGTATTGGTTCAATCCAAGAAAAATTTTATTCAACAGTCAGCAAAAGCATCACAACTTATTTATCCCTAAAATTTAAAGGTTGCCTCAGACGTTAAAATAAAATGTAGTTTATTTTCATGTGTGAGAAATCAAACACTTAATATATAAATTATATGAAAAGTAAACAATCAAGATGCTTGAAAGAACATGCGTAATAACAAGATAATGTAAAAAAAGAAGAAAAAGATAAGAGAGTTATATTCTATAAACCAAATTTAACTACATAGTATTTGCCACTAAAGAAAACGTACAAGAGAATAACATAGACATGTGGAATGAAGAAATATCAATTGTTGGGGATTGAACTATATAATAGTTTCTTTTAGAACCTTTCATTTGCTTTCATATTTAAATAACTGAATTTATTGTGAAAATTTATGTTACTTAATAGTGTGTATAATAATGATAGCAATTGAAGAGATAGATATGTAGGTTAAATTTTTTATAAAATGTATAGCCTACTCATATAACATTTTTTTGAAGACTCAGAAAATTATTCAGCAATTAAAAGGGTAATTTGGTATTAAAGGGTATCTGAAATGTTTGTGCTTCCACTAATTATTGCAAGTTATTTCATTCATTTGAATGGCTTTTTATCTTCCATTATATCTTTATTACATAATTTAAAGCTTATTAAAGTACTTTAAAATTGATTACCTAATTAGTTATTAGAATATAACTTTTACATTTTGTACATAATAAAAAGTAGAAATAATATTTAAGTGAAGAACAAAATGATAATCCAACTTTGAGGTTAGGAACTTCCCACTTTTAGTAATATATGATGATAAAAAAGAATTCTCAGCCCGGTAACATGGTGCTCTCGTATTTTTTCTCTCGATCTTTTAACCATATAAATCCCTTTAATTTTTTTTAAAAAAAACTAATGCTGAATTGAAAAGAATAAAAGAGAGAGAATTCCAAGAGTCACATCTTTAATGTAAATCTATCTCTTCATTGTGATTAGTTCTTGTTGAAGAATGATAAAAGTCCTATGGTGGTTAATGAGATAGGTGGACTCCTTATAAGGCTTGACAATCCTCCTTTTGAGCTAGCTTTTGGGGTGTGGTTACGCCAAAGACCTAATTTTACATGGTGTCAAAGCAGGACCCATCTCACCCAATGTTGGGCCCCGGAAAATAAAAAATTACCCATACACCAGATGCTAAGCATAGAGCATGAGGTGGGCTGTTAAAAATGATAAAAGTCCCACATTGGTCTTTAATGAGATGGGTGGACTGCTTATAAGGCTTGAGCAATCCTCCTCCCTTTGAGCTAACTTTTGGGGTGTGAGTTAGGTCCAAGACCTAATTTTACATAGTATCAAAGCTGAACCCATCTCACCCAAGGTTGCCCCCCCTGAAAATTAAAAATTCCCACGCACTAGATGCTAAGCACTGGGCTTGAGGTGGGGTGTTAAAAAATGATAAATGTCACGCCCTGGGAGGGTACCCTTGGTGTGACCGGCACTTAGAGACTATTGCTAGCCCCCGAGCAAACCACTTGGCCTCATCGTCACATCATACTCAACAACGGAAAAAAAGTAGCTCAATAAACAGGGACCTCATATGAAGATAAAAAGCATATCTAAAATATATCATAGTTTTCAAAATAGAAATAGGTTTAGACACATCAACTCCATACTCTATACTCATAGTCTATGAAGCCTCTACTCAACAGTCTAGACCCAAAATAGATGTCAGTACATGGAATATACTGGTATGTAAAATAGCTCAAGAATAGTAAAGATTGACTCACTCATCTTGACTCAACAACTCATGCTCAAAATAGTTTGTGCAAGTTTTATAGTAAAATCATACTTTTTCTTTAAAAGTAGGCTCAGCAAAATGGGCTCAATAGTCATAAACTCGATTTGAAAATGACATGATAAATCAAGATTTTGCTTAGGAGTTTCTCGTAACTGACATCCTCATCCTACCACCTTCAATTAGATGATGCACAATGAATCAGCATTATTGTCATGCCTACCCTTAACTTTCCATGGAAAAGGGTGATCAACTCTCCCTTGGATCCAAAATAAGTATCCATTTGCGGGGCAAGAGTCACCAGACTGACCGTAATGACTATCCTATGCTAGCAATATAGTTCTGTGGGTTAAAGCAGAAGTATACTCTCTCCCCGCTCAGTGTTCAATACTCCTCCCAAGACTAAAATATGCTCAACTCATCATCATCTCATCAATTTTCATTAATTAATTCTATTTTTATTATAGTTTTATATTTTTCCCATCCTCGTAGTGGATCTTTGCTGTATAGGTTTTCTAGTTTTTGTTTTATTGGACTTAATTTATCTATTGTAAATATGATGTAATTTATTTCTTTACTAGCATCTGGTCTATTTTCTAATTTTTGAGTAATATTTTCACTTTCTTTTATCCAGTCTGTATTTTTTCATATTTTATTACGTACTCTTTTTGCTCCTATTTTATGATTATATGGTGTTGTTAACCATCAGTGTGTTTTAGTAAGTATATGTGGTAATATTTATCTAGAAAAGGAATCTTGATTCAAGATAATGGCAAGGGTGTGTGGAGAAAGGAAACCACACTTTAGTAAGTCTACATACCTGGGAGTTGAAAAAATAATGGAAACTCAACCAACTCTTGCTCTTGGATTGCAAAATCATAGCTCTTTTCTTCTCTCCTCTTTGTTCTCAAGAAACCCAAGTGTGGAATGAGGAATATATGGCCTTATGGTTATTCTCAAGGCTTTATACAAGCCTAAAATCTTGAAGGGCTTACTGGAAAAGGGACCAGAATGGAAAAAAATATCCCTCTTAAAATCTGTCGACAAGGCATATGAGACCTCCGTCTACTACTCGTAGTCCTCACTACATGTCATAGGTGTTCCTCGTAGAATGGGAGTCTCAAAATCCTGAACTACTAGAAGCCTCTACGAAACCCTCTGTTACTAGTCGTAGTGTAACACCTAGTGAAAAGACTAAAATACTGCTAGAATTGACCTTGCGCGTAATGCGTCTTCCCATGCTCTATTTGCAAATCCAAGATCGGATTTGCAATCAGTGTGAAAAACTAAGTAAGAAAATGGTCTCAACTCGACTTTAACGCGACCGAGTCAAATTAATTTTTTTCAAAAAATTCATAACACAGTGAGCTT
Source organism: Solanum virginianum (assembly GCA_000787875.1). NCBI lineage: Eukaryota > Viridiplantae > Streptophyta > Magnoliopsida > Solanales > Solanaceae > Solanum > Solanum virginianum. The sequence goes on from DF361640.1 coordinate 3,679, forward strand.
TTCGCGCCCCTTCCATGACGCACTAGGGATATAGAATCACACTTGCTTTTTTTTTTGAGATTTTGACGTAGTGTGAATTTTTCCAAAAAAATAGAAATCCAACACTTCGTAAAAAATGGACTATTTTTTTTAATTGGGAAGGGTAGTTTTGACCTTTTTCACACCCTATAATCCTAAGCTAGTCAGTCTTAAGTCGAATTTAGGCCCTAAACGCATATTTTACACCTTCATTCTTTCAAAAATGCTCTCAAGAAACTCGCACGCAAGAAAATCAAGATTGTAGTAGGGCTCAAGAATTCTTTCCAATTCTTCTAGAATTCTTTTCCCAGGTAAGTAAAGGCACTATAAAACTACATTTGAGAATATTTTAGAAAACATAACTTAGTTTTCATTCAAGAAGTTTCAGGTAGTTAAGATTAAAGTCATGTAAATTCTGTGAATTTTAGTAAATTTCCAATTTTACGTATAGATTCTTGATAAAGTATGATGATTCTTGATTCTTTACTTATTATATATAGTATCAAAACCAAGATTTATAGTTAAGAAGGATTTCTTGTAAATTTAATGTAGGTCTCATGAACACCTAGAAGGCCTACAACTTTGAGATAAATTAAATAATTATTTTCTTGAACTATTTTTGCATGTTAGCTGAGCAACCTATACATTTGAGAATATTCGAGAAGATATTAGTTTTTAGTCAAGTTAAAGAATTCAGTTGAGAAAGTTAAGTAGTAAGTTGAGCTAAATCCCCAAGAGATCATATTTTAAGAATTTCAAATCTTTAAGTATGAGCTATATAAAAGTGTTTTGGGAGTAGTATTGAGCACCAATATGAGTGAGAATAGAATTAATTACCTGAACTCATAAACTATTTAGTCAGCATAGTATAGGATTATACCAAGGTACATTCCTCATAAGCCACTGATATGACCCAATTTTGGGATAGATCCACTCCCCTAGTTTTTCGTCCCCTACCCCAGTCTAATGCTCGGTAAAATTACTAAAATACCCCTTGAATGGAGACAAGCGCGTAACTCATCTTTCCAAACTCGAATTAGAGATGCGAGACCAGATTTACTATCAGCACTAAAAATCAAGTCAAAAAATGGTCTCGACCCAATTTAAGAGCAACCAAAGTCAAAAAATTATTTTCACAAAAATTGACCAAAATAGTAAGGGTACGCGACAGGCCCGCAATGCGAACCTAGCACGGACCCAAAACAGTGAGGGTACGCAATGGCTATACGACGCAGACCTATCGTGGACCCAAAATAGTAAAGGTACGCGATGGCTCCGCGGGGCGGACCCAATGCACACCAACACTTATACTTTTTTCTCAAAATTTTGACGGGACTAATTTTTGAAAATCACATATGCGTGATAGGTCTGCGACGCAGACCTGTCATTTCAACGTGCTACATCAAGTTTTAAAAATTTATTCTTTAGAGGGGCATTCTAGACCTTTTTTCCACCTCTTTTAAACTTGAACCACGACCTATCTAGGTTGTTTTGATGATCAAATAGGGTTAAAACCCCCATTCTAAGTCCTTCTTCATTATACTTGAAAGATAAGACTTGAGAGAGAAGAAAGAAGAACACCAGATTGGGAAATTCTTGACGGTTGAATTGGAGAGCTTTGATCCTAGGTATGTAAGGCTAAATGAAATTGTCCTCTCATATGCCCCATAGGTGGTCTTAGATGGTTGATTGAAGCTGCTTGGGGCTGCTTATCAATTGAAGGGAGAGGCTGGACTGTATGACCAGTGGAAGAAGGGTAGAGGGGAGAATGCCCCGTGATGACTTGGGCTTTGTTCGAGGAAGATTTCTTGGGGCATTTCTTTCCAAGAGAGAAGATTTACATGTATTTTCATATGTTGATGATCATTATAAACTTGTTTACTTGAAATGAATATTTTACTTGAAGTATTGCATAACCCTATTTATGATTTCTTAAAGATTGCATGAAAAAAGGTACGATTGAGTCTAGAGCCTTGATTGGGAATGTGATTTGAGATAGTGATTGAGAGTGAAATATGAGTATGATGATGAGTTGATAGAACTTGATAGTCCTTAAGTCTCCACAAATGAACTCTAATGATTTTTCTATTCAATTATTCCCTCATAATTGTTCAAATCCTTGAGCTATTGATTGAGATGTCGATAGATGAGATGATTAGAGTCTTTATGAGACTGACCACTATGTGGTACATGCTGTAAGCTGCACTTGGGGAGATGTCGTGAGGGGAGAGATGATTAGAGTCTTTATGAGACTGACCAAAAGATTAGCCTCCATGAGGTTGATTGAGATGGTTTGATTGGTTTGATTGAATGATGAGAGCCTTCATAAGGTGGAGTTGAGATGAGTCAATTGACATATATTGACTGGATAGTTGGAAGAACTTGATAGTCCCTCTAGTTTCCATGAGATTGATTGAGAGATTGTGTCTCCACAAAGCTGATTGAGATAGTTTGATTGGATTGATTTTTTTATGAGCATTGAGTCATGGGAGAAGTATCGAGCACCGAAAGAGTAAGAGTTAGTCAAACTCGCACTCATCAAACTATGTAGCCAAATGTAGGTGAGGATTAGAACCATTACATCTCATTGTGGTTCCCTCTAGATAGTGTCCCTGAAATAATAAAGGACTTAATAGATTGTTGGGGTCCCAAGTGGATTCGATTCATCCCCTACCTGGTAAGTATGGGACAGTTGTGGCAATATCAGCATGATTGTTGTACGATCACTGGCTCATAAGTGATTATTGTCGGATAAGAGAAACCCCTAGAAAGTTCCTAAACAGAGTACTCTGAGTTGAGATGAGATGAGTCCTTCTGAAATGAGTCTGATTTGATTGATAGGTTGATAGTTCATCCGTCTACTCTTTATTCTTCCTTTAGATAAACATATGATATGTTGATTGATTTCTATATTGAGTTGTTATTGCTTTTACTATTATTCTACCTATTTCAGTTTCACTCAGCTATTTTACATACCAGTACATTCCAAGTACTGACTTTCTATTTTGGACTGCATAGTATTATTATGTAAATATGCAGGATAGAGGTCATCAACAGGTGAACCATTGAGGACCTTCGAGTGTTCAGCAGATTAGTAAGCCTCCCTTACTTCGGAGGGTTCATTGCATTGTTTTCTTCATGCTTTAAAGTTTAGAATTGCTTATTTTTTAATGTTAGATTGAGGTAGCCATTGACCTATCATTGGCACCATGTAATAGTGATAGAGGCTTCATAGACTAGAGTCAAAAGTTAATGTTGGAACTTGTGAGCTAGTTTCTTTCCATAAGCCTTTATTTATTATTATTGTTAAGACTATGATGTGCCTATTTATTTTCTTTTATCTTTCGCTGATTAGTAATATTGTTGAGTGGATAAATGCGATGAGGCAAAGTGGTTCGTTTGGAGACTAACAATAGTCTCTGGGTGCCGACTACATCTTGGGTCCCCTCTCAGGGTATGACGAACTTAGTATAAGAGCCGTGTCTAGTAGAGTCTTGTTTATAGGTGTGTTGTTAACTACACTCGATAAACAGGAGGTTATAGGACATTAGGAATTATTTCTCCTTCATTCATGTTCAAAATCATGGTATAGAGTTATACTCTATGGAAGTTCTTTTCTAATTAGTGTTTTGCCTGTTGTAGAATTATGATCATGCCTCCCAGAAGAGCCGTCAGAGGTAGAGGACATCCCACCTAATAGAATGTCAATCCACCTAGGCCTCAAGGACATGAGGTGCCCGTGGAACAAGCTGTCCCTGTTGTGCAGCCCCCGCAAGATAAGGTCTCCAATGTTAAGCTCTGCCAGGCTATCTGAACTCTAGCCGAGGTAGTCACAGCATCTACTGCGAGACCAAGAGCGGCCCAATAGGATGCCTATGACACTTCCAAAGTCTGGGAATTCTTGAGTATGAATCTGCCTGAGTTCATAGGGTCCGGATCCACTGAGGATCCGGAGAACTACCTGGAGAAACTTCAGAAAGTGTTCCAAGTGATGCATGTGGCTAATGCTGAGAGAGTGGAGTTGGCTGCTTATCAATTGAAGGGAGAGGCTGGACTGTATGACCAGTGGAAGAAGGGTAGAGGGGAGAATGCCCCGTGATGACTTGGGCTTTGTTCGAGGAAGATTTCTTGGGGCATTTCTTTCCAAGAGAGAAGAGAGAGAGGAGAAGGTTAGGGAGTTCTTAAACTTGAAATATGGCTCTATGACTGTATAGGAGTCTGGGCAGAAGTTCATACAATTACCCCGGTATGCTCTGGATATGGTTGCTGACATGAGGGGAAGGATGGGTATATATGTTGATGGGTTGAATAGAGGGCCAAAGAGAGATGGGAGGGGAGCTATGCTTGTGAGTGATATAGATATTGGAAGATTGATAACTTTCCTGCAAAAAGCTAATAAGGAGAGGCAACATAATAGGGAAGAGTTCAAAAGTAAGAAAGCTAAGACATCTAGCCATGAGGTTGGGAGGAAAGGCAATGGAAATCAATTTCCAGCACCATCACCTGCACCTCAAGTCCAAAATGATCAGAAGTCTCAGAATGTTAGAGCCCGTAGGTCCCAGTCACAAGCTAGTGTGACCCAAGGTTCACGAGGTAAACTACTATGTGGTACATGCTGTAAGCTGCACTTGGGGAGATGTCGTGAGGGGAGTGATGTATACGTCAAGTGCGGCTAAGTGGGTCACTACTAGAGAGATTATCCAAAGTGGCCTACCTGAGCTCGATCTTCTGCACTGGGCCTGCCAGCTAAGGGCAATCAGCGAGTTACTACGACAGGTGCAAGCGAAGCTACAAATCATTTGTATGCCATGGGCAGTCCACATGATCAGGAGAACTCCCCAAATGTTGTGACGAGTATGATTCGAGTCTTTTTTATTGATTATTATGTGTTAATGGATCTTGGTGCCACATTATTTTTTGTAGCTCCTTATGTGGTCAGTAGATTTGATAAAACCCCTGAGAGTCTTCTTGAGCCATTTGATGTTTCTACTCGCGCGGACGAGTCTATTCGAGCTGAGAGAGTCTACAGAGCTTGCGTAGTATCTATCCATCATAGGGATACTATCATTGATCTAATTGAGTTAGATGTGACCAATTATGATTTGATCCTCAGCATTGATTGGCTCTACGTGTGTTATGCCTCTGTTGATTGTAGAGCCCGAATTGTTAGGTTCTAATTTTCAAATGAACCAGCCCTAGTATGGAAGAGTGATTTTGTAGCACCTAGAGGAAGGTTTATCTCATACCTTAGGGCCAGAAAGATGATTATTAAAGGGTGTATTTACCACCTCGTGAGAGTTAAATATGATGATATTGAGTCTCCAACTCTTGAGTCAATTCTGATCATAAATGAGTTCCTAGAAGTGTTTCCTGAGGATCTACCCAGAGTCCCTCCTGATAGGGAGATTGATTTCGGGATTGATGTTCTTCTTGATACCTAACCTATCTTTATTCCACCTTATAGGATGGCCCCTGCCGAACTAAAAAAATTGATGGAACAGTTGAATGATTTGTTAGAGAAGGGCTTTATAAGGTCAAGTTTTTCTCCATGGGGTGTACCTGTCCTATTCGTGTGAAAGAAAGATGGATCTTTCAGAATGTGTATTAACTATAGAAAACTGAACAAGGTCACTATAAAGAACAAGTATCCTCTTCCAAAGATAGATGACTTGGTTGACCAACTTTAAGGTGCCTTTTGTTTCTCAAAGATAGACCTTCGATCTGGTTACCATCAGTTGAAGGTGAGGGGATATGACTAGATATGACCATTATTAGTTCTTGGTCATGTCCTATAGGTTGACGAATGCACCTACAACCTTTATGGATTTGATGAATAGGGTGTTCTGACAGTTTCTGGATATGTTCGTAATTGTGTTCATTGACATATTTTGGTGTATTCAAGGGATGAAGAGGAGCATGCAAATCACCTCAAGATTGTCCTTCAAACCCTTAAGGACCATGAGTTGTATATGAAGTTTTCAAAATGTGAATCTAGCTTAAATCTGTGGCTTTCCTAGGCCATACTATCTCTGGTGATGGTATTCGAGTGGATGTTCAAAAGATTGAAGTGGTTAAGAACTGGCCAAGAATAACCTCCCTAACTAACATAAGGAGTTTTTTTTGGGTTGGCAGGCTACCAATGCCGATTTATTGAGGGATTTTCTTCCCTATTCTCACCATTGACAAAGTTGACTCGAAAAGGCCATGTTTCAGTGGTCCGACGAGTGTCAGAAAAGTTTTCAAGAGTTAAAGACTAGACTGACTACTATACTAGTCCTAACCTTGCCCGATAGATTAAAACATTTTGTGATATATTGTAATGCTTCAAGTGTTGGATTAGGATATGTGTTGATGCAGAGAGGGAAGGTAATAGCCTATGCTTCCAGACAACTTAAGATTCATGAGTGGAATTATCCAACCCTTGACCTTGAGTTGGCCGTGGTGGTTTTGGCACTTAAAATCTAGCGTCACTACTTATATGGTTGCATGTGGATGTGTTTACTGACCACAAGAGCTTAGAGTATGTCTTCAGTAAGAAAGAGCTCAACCTGCGACAGAGAAAATGGTTAGAGTTGCTCAAGGAATATGACATGAGCATTCTCTATCATCCAGGTAAAGCTAACATTGTTGATGATGCCCTTAGTAGGTTGTCAATGGGTAGCACGACCTATATTGAGGAGGGGAAGAAGGATCTAGCTAAAAAAGTGCATTGGTTAGCTCGATTGAGAGTCCAACTTGAAGAGAATGATGAGGGAGGAGTTAATATCCAGAATGGGTCTGCTTTATCTTTTGTGGCAAAGGTAAAGGAGAAGCAAGATTGAGATCCTATCCTACTCCAATTGAAGGAGGCCGACCATAAGCAGAAAGTGATGGTCTTCTCTAAAGGGGGAGATGGGGCTTTGAGGTACCAAAGTAGATTTTGCATCCTAGATGTTGATGGTATACGAGATAGAATCATGGCTGAAGCTCATAGGATTAGGTATTCCATTCATCTTGGCTCTACCAACATGTACCATGATTTGATGGAAGTCTATTGGTAGAGTGGAATGAAGTGGGATATTGACGAATTTGTTTCTAAATGCCCAAACTATTAGCAAGTGAAGGTTGAGCACTAAAGGCCATGAGGTTTAGCCCAAAACTTTGAGATTCCAAAATAAAAGTGGGAGATGATCAATATGGATTTCATTACTAGTATACCGAGGTCTCAAAAGGAGCATGATTTGATATGGGTGATTGCGGATAGGATGACTAAATTAGCTCACTTCTTAGCAGTTTAGACAACCAACACTGTGGAGAAGTATGCAAAGATGCACATCGAAAAGATTGTGAGGTTGCATGGGGTTGTCCATCATCTCGGACAGAGGAGCCCAATTCACCTCCCAATTCTAGAGATCATTTTAGAAAGGATTGGGTAAAAAGGTGAATTTGAGTACAACTTTCCATCCACAGACTGATGGTCAGGTAGAGCGTACAATTCAGACGTTAGAAGATATATTGAGACGTTAGAAGATATATTGAGAGCCTACATCCTTGATTTCAAGGGAAATTAGGATGAGCACCTACTGTTTATTGAGTTTGCATATAACAATAGTGATCATGCAAGTATTCAGATGGCTCCCTATGAGGCATTTTATGGGAGGAGATGTACATCACTAATTGGATGGTTCGATGTTAGAGAAGAGAAGTTGATTGGGCCTGATCTTGACCATCAAGCAATGGAGAAGGTTAAGATCATTCAAGAGCGATTGAAGACTGTGCAAAGTCATTAAAAATGCTACATCAATGTGAGGAGGAGAGATTTGGAGTACGAAGTGGATGACTGGGTATATTTGAAAGCGTCATCAATGAAAGGTGTCATGAGATTTGGGAGGAAGGGTAAATTGAGTCCATGTTATATTGGACCCTATCAGATTGTAAAGAGGATTGGGAAGGTTGACTATGAATTAGAGTTGCCTTCTGAGTTAGATCATATTCATTCGATGTTTCATATGTCGATGTTGAAGAAATGCTTGGGAGATACTAATGTGGTAATCCATGTGGAGAGCATAGAAGTGAAGGATAGTTTGACTTACAAAGAAGTTCTGGTCTAAATCCTTGATCGTCAGATTTGAAGATTGAGAACCAAAGAAATAGCCTTAGTCAAAGTCCTGTAGAGGAATCAATTTGTTCAGAAGGCCACATGGGAAGCTGATGAAAGTGAAATATCCGCATCTATTCAAGCCAATGGATGAGAATGTTTAAGGTAAATTCCTTACCCTTGACCAAATTGAGTGTCATTTCATGAGTTCGAATAGAGATTGTCAACAGAAATGAGGAGTTAAAAGATAGATTGATAGATTGAATGATGAGGAGAGTTTTGAGCCTATTTGTGCCTTGATATCCACCCTTACTCATCATTTGAGGATAAATGATCCCAAGGGGGAGATGATGTAATGCTCGGTAAAATAACCAAAATACCTTTAGAATGGAGACGTGCGAGTAATGCATCTTCCCAAGCTCGGATAGGAGATCTGAGACTGGATTTGCGAGCAACATAAAAAATTGAGTTGGAAAATGGTCTCGACCTGATTTAAGAGCAACTGAGTCAAAAAATTATTTTCACAAAAATTGACCAAAATAGTGAGGGTACACGACAGGCCCATGACGCGGACCTATCACAGACCCAAAATAGTGCGGGTATGTGATAGCTCCACAATGTGAACCTATCAAGGACCTAAACTACGGACCCAAAACAGTGAGGGTATGCGACGACTCCACGACACGGACCTATTGCAGACCTAAACTAGTGAGGGTACGCGATGGCTCTGTGACACAGACCCAATGTACACCCATACTTATACTTTTATCAAGACTTGGATGGGATTAATTTTTGAAATTCACAAATGCGCGACAGGTCATTTTGATAATCAAATAGGGTCAAATCCCTCATTCTAAGTCATTTTTCATTATACTTGAAAGATGGGGCTTGAGAGAGAAGAAAGAAGAACACAAGATTGGGGAATGCTTGATGGTTGAATTGGAGAGCTTTCATCCTAGGTATGTAAGGCTAAATAAAAACATGAGATTGTCCCCTCATATGCCCCATTGGTGGTCTTAGATGGTTGATTGAAGCTTTTTGAGTCAAAATGCATGATTTCTTGAATATTTTCTTGAAAACTATATTATTTACATATACTTTCATATGTTGATAATCATCATAAACTTGTTTACTTGAATTAAAAATATTTCTTGAAGTATTGCATAACCTATTTACGATTTCTTAAAGATTGCATGAAAAATGGTAGGATTGTGTCTAGAGCTTTGATTGGGAATGTGATTTAGGATTGTGATTAAGAGTGAGATGTGAGAATGATGATGAGCTGATAGAACTTGATAGTCCTTGAGTCTCCACAAATGAACTCTAACAATTTGTCTATTCGATTATTCCCTAATGATTATTCAAATCCTTGAGTTGTTGATTGAAATGATGATTGATGAGATGGTTAGAGTCTCTACGAGACTGACTGAAAGATTAGCCTCCATGAGGTTGATTGAGACGGTTTGATTAGTTTGATTGAATGATGAGAGCCTTCATAAGGCTGAGTTGAGATGAGTTAATTTAGATGTATTGACTAGATGGATTATTTTATGAGCATTGAGTCATGGAAGGAGTATCGAGCACCGAAAGAGTTAGAGTTAGTCCAACTCATACTTATCAAACTACAAGCCAAACGTAGGTGAGAATTATGACTATTACATCTCCTTGTAGTTCCCTCTAGATAGAGTCTCTGAAATAGTAGAGGACTTAACAGATTGTTGGGGTTTCTAGTAGATTCGATTCATCCCCTACCTAGCAAATATAGGATGGCTGTGGTAATATCAGCGTAATTGTTGTACAATCACTAGCTCTTAAGTGATTGTTGTTGGATAAGAGAAACTCCTAGAAAGTTCCTAAACTGAGTACTTTGAGTCGAGATGAGATGAGTCGCTCTAAGATGAGATGAGATGAGTCCCTCTAAGATGAGATGAGATGAGTTGAGATGAGTCCCTCTGAGTTGAGAAGAGATGAGATGAGATGAGTCCTTCAGAGATGAGTCTGGTTTGACTGATGGGTTGATGGGTTATCTGTCTACTCTTTATTCTTACATTAGATAGACATATGACATGTTGATTGATTTCTATATTGAGTTGTTATTGCTTTTACTATTATTCTACCTATTTTGGTTTCACTCAACTATTTTACATACCAGTACATTCCAAGTACTGATGTCCCCTTTTATACTGCATCATATTATGAGGTAGATACACAAGATAGAGGTCATCAACAGGTAAACCGTTGAGGACCTTCAAGTATTTAGCAGATTGGTGAGCATCCCTTACTTCGGAGGGTTCATTGCATTGTTTTCATCATGATTTAGAGTTTAGAATTGCTTATTTTTTTTATGCTGGATTGAGGTAGCCATGGACCTATCATTAGCACCATGTAATAGTGATAGAAGCTTCATAGACTAGAGTCAGACGTTGATATTGGAATTTGTGAGCTAGTTTCTTTCTACAAGCCTTTATTTATTATTATTGTTAAGACTATGATGTGCCCATTTATTTTCATTTATCTTCCGCTGATTAGTAGTATTGTTGAGTGGATGAATGTGATGAAGCTAAGTGGTTCGCTTGGGGACTAGCAATAGTCTCTAGGTGCCAGCCATGTCTTAGGTCACCTCCCCGAGCATGACACTCAGCAAAGTACAGGACGACTCTGGTAGCATAGGTATGACGTTGTATCACCGTGAAGCTTATAGTGGTGGTTGTCTATTAGAGAAACTCTGCAAACTAAGAAGATATGTTTTACTTACAAGTTTTCAACATGTTGATTTCAGCATACAAAGTATCTATTACTATTGTTATTTCATTATCAGTTATGTTTATGTCTTTTTGAGAAATATCATGTTATTCTAAGTTACTATTTTGGAAATCTTACGTATCGTACATTTCACGTATTGATATTCTTAGGACCTGCCATCATTTTATGATGTAGAGGCAGGTGACAAAGTTCTTCAGCAACTACTTCGTTGAGAACTAGACAGCTTCCAGTCATTTGGTGAGGCCTCTTCTCAGTCAGAGGCTCTTGGGTTTACTTATGTTTTCTTTCTATATTTATTTCAGTTCTGGCTACTTGGATCCTATCCCGGTAATCTTTTCAGACAACTTTAGTAGAGGTTCTATAGACTATTTGTAAGTATTTTAGTTCATGTTTACTTCAGTATGGATTGAGAACCTTTAGGTTTTGGTTTATGTAGATAGTTATTGCTCTTAGATTATTACTTTTATAGCATATCCACCTTCATTTAAGTCTTCCAGTGAGTATGTAGCCAGGCCAAGTCGTTCGCCTAGGACCAACAATGGTACTGAGTACCAGTTACACTGGTGTAGGCTTAGGGCATGACAAACTTGGTATCAGAGCATAGAGTTTAAGAGTCCTAGATAGTCTATGGAACCATGTTTAGTAAAGTCTGTATTATGGGTGTGAAGTGCCCCACATCTACAATGGGGAGGTTACGAGACATTAGGAAGTGTCATTATTAATTGTTATTAAATATATCTCTGTAAAGTCCCTTCTAACTTGTGCATTCACGCCGTGATTTTAAATCATGCCTTCTCGCAAAGCTAATGGACCAGTAAGGGGCAGAGGGCGCCCAACCAGGAGAAATGCAAACCATCCTGACTGAATTCATGAGGAACTTAGAGGTCCAGCTGTGCCTATGGAGCAGCCACAACAAGCAGACATCTCCAATTTTGAGCTATGCCAGGCCATCCAGACTTTGGCTCAGGCAGTCACTACATAGGAACATCGCCAGGGAGATAGCAGAAATGATGGGTCGGATACCACCAGTAGGGAGTTTCTGAGGATGAATCCGGTAGAATTAATGGGGTCCAATATGAAGGAGGATCCTGAGAACTTCATTGAGGAGCTCCAGAAGGTGTTCTAGGTTATGCATATAGGTGATACTGAGTAGGTTGAGTTGGCTGCCTACCAGCTCTAGGGGATAGCTAGGCTCTAGTTCGATCAGTAGAAAGGAAGCAGGGTTGCTGTGGTAATATCAGCGTAATTGTTGTACAACTACCCTAACTAATGTAACTCCTTTACTCTAGTTCGATCAGTAGAAAGGAAGCAGGGTAGATGGGGTGCCAACGGTGAGTTGGGAGGTGTTTGAGGAGGCCTTTTGGGGATAGTACTTTCCTAGAGAGTTGAGGTAGGCTAAGGTAAGGAAATTTTTGAATCTAAAGCAGGGGAATATGAATGTATGAGAGCTTAGACTCAAGTTTACTTAGCTGTCCCGTTATGCTTCAGCTATGGTGGCAGACATGCGTACTAGGATAGATCTTTTTGTGTTAGGGCTCTCTCAAATGACTAAGAGAGAGGGCAGGAATGCGATGCTAATTGGGGATATGGATATAGCCCACTTGATGACATATGTGCAGTAGGTAGAGGAGTAGAAGATGTAGGATAGGGAAGAGTTTAGGAGCAAGAGGGCCAAGATGTCAGGCCAGGAGACAAGTAAGAGGGGGGCTGCAGGTAGAAATCACTCATCTTTTCAGCCTAAGACAGCCGAACCAACACCTTTATCCGCTAGTGCACCTGCATTGAGAGTTAGGAATTAGCAAGGATTACTGCACCGCAGGTTTCTAGGCAGCTAGTCATAGGATAGCGTAACTCAATGAGCGAACTGTTGTCCTACTTGTGGTAAGTGTGGTAGGTCTCATCTCGAAAAGTGCCTTATGGCACAAATGGTTATTTCAAATGTGGTCAAGTGGGGCATTTCTTGAATGATTTCCCTATGAGGAAAAAGAATATAAGAGATAACAAATCACAAATCATAGACTGTTTCCTCAGCATTGCAGGGTAAGCCAGCATACAGGGGCATTACAACAGGAACAAGTGGGGGCACAAACCGCTTGTATGCCATGGGCACCAAACTGGAGCAAGAGAACTCACCAGATATGGTTACGGGTATGCTCAAAATCTTTAGTTATGATGTCTATGCAATATTAGACCCAGAAGCCACATTGTCATTTGTAACCACATCTGTAGCTATGAAGTTTAGGGTCAATCTAGAATGCCATATCAAGCCTTTCAGTGTTTCTACTCCTACTAGAGAGTCTATTTTAGCCCAAAGAATCTATAGGGGCTTTCCAGTCTCCATTTATCATAAGACTATTGTAGCTGATTTGGTGGAGTTAAAAATGGTAGATTTTGATGTCCTCCTAGGCATAGATTAGCTTCATGCTAGGTATGCCTTCATACATTGCAGAACTAGGGTAGTCAAGTGTCAATTTCCTAAGAAACTAGTCTTAGAGTGGAGGGGTAGCTTAGTTTTTCCTAAGGGTCAGTTTGTCTCATATCTCAAAGCCAGAAAGTTAATTTCCAAAGGGTGTATACACCACCTAGTCAGAGTTCAGGATTTTCGTACCGAGATAACATCTCTTCAGTCTGTTCTAGTTGTGAATGAGTTCTCAGAAGTCTTCCCTGAGGATCTTCCTAGAGTCCCTCCTAACAGGGAGATAGACTTTGAGATAGATACTCTTCCAGATACTCAGCCCATATCCATTCTTCCATAACGTATGGCTCCTTTCGAGCTAAAAGAGTTAAAGTTGCAGCTGAAAGATCTCTTAGATAAAGGTTTCATTAGACTAAGCGTCTCACCTTTGGGTGCTCCAGTTCTGTTCATTTGTAAGAAGGATGGTTCTTTTCAAAAAGATCTCTTAGACAAGGGCTTCATTAGACCAAGCATCTCACCTTGGAGTGCTCGAGTTCTCTTTGTGCGTAAGAAGGACAATTCTTTTTGAATGTGCATAGATTACCGTCAGCTGAATAAGGTCACCATAAAGAACAAGTATCCTCTTCTCAAAATTGATGACTTATCGACCAACTTCAGTGTGCTACCTGTTTCTCCAAAATAGATCTCAGATCTGGGTTTCATCGGCTTAAAGTTAGAGAGAGAGAGAGAGACATTCCTAAGATAGCTTTCAGAACCCGCTGTGGTCATTATGAGTTTTTGGTCATGTCCTTCACGCTGATGAATGCACCAACAACATTTATGAATCTTATGAACAGGGTGTTGAGTCCGTACCTAGATATACTTGTTATTGTGTTCATAGATGATATCCTGATCTATTCCCATAACAAGGAGGAGCATGCAAACCATCTTAGAGTTATCTATCAGACCCTTAAGGATCAGCAACTATATGCCAAATTTTCTAAGTGTGAGTTCTGATTGGCATCTATGGCCTTTTTGGGGCATATTGTGTCTGGTGAAGGTATGTAAGTTGATTCCCAAAAGATTGAGGTAGTAAAGAATTGTCCAAGGCCCATAACTCCCACACAGATAAGGAGTTTCTTGGGCTTCGCAGGTTACTATAGATGGTTTGTAGAGGGGTTTTCTTTTTTCTCAACTGCCGTTACTAAGCTGACTTAGAAGAAGACTAAGTTTGAAAGGTCAGAAACATGTCAGAAGAGTTTCCAAGAGTTGAAAACTAGGCTGATCACAACCCCAGTCTTATCCCTACTAGAGGGAGTTGATCACTTTGTGGTATATTGTGATGCTTCTAGATTTGGCTTGGGCTATGTATTGATGCAGAGAGGAAAGATGATAGCATAATCCTCCAAACAGCTTAAGACTCATGAAAAGAATTTCCCAACTCATGAACTTGAGCTTACTGCGGTGGTGTTTGCTCTGAAGATTAGGAGACACTATCTATATAGTGGGCACGTGGATGTATTCACGCACCATAAGAACTTGCAGTATGTATTCGGCCAGAAGGAGCTGAATTTGAGGCAGAGGAGATGGTTGGAGTTGCTGAAAGAGAGTATCCTCTATCATCCAGGTAAGGCTAATGTAGCTGCTGATGCTCTTAGCAGGTGACCATGGGGATCACGGCTCACATTGAGGATTAATAGAAAGAGTTAGCTAAGGAGGTTCACAGACTAGCCTATTTGAGGGTGCAGATTGAAGATTCCGACGAAGGTGGTGCCATTGTCAGAAATAGGTTAGTGTATAAGTGAAAGAAGAACAAGACAGAGATCTCAACCTTCTCCAATAGAAAGAAGATGTTTAGAAGCAAAAAGTATTAGTGTTCTCAAAAGGGGGAGATGACATCCTGAGATACCAAGGCAGATTGTGTGTGCCAAGTGTTGACAACCTTAGAGATAGGATCTTGGCTGAGGCTCATAATGCCAGATACTCTATCCACCCTGGTTCAACAAATATGTATAGAGATTTGTGAGAAGTCTATTGGTAGGGTGGTATGAAAAGGGACATTGCAGAGTTCGTGTCTAGATGCCCAAATTGCCAGCAAGTTAAGGTAGAGCACTAAAGGCCTTATGGTGTAGCCAAAATGGAAATAGAAGATGATTAACATGGATATTGTAACAAGCTTACCTCGATCTTGTAGACAACATGATTCGATATAGGTTATAGTAGACAGAATGACCAAGTTAGCTCACTTTCTACTTGTCAAGACGACTGATACAGCTGAGGATTAGGCCAGACTTTATTTGAAGGAGATTGTTAGGCTGCACGAGGTCCCTATATCCATTATTTTAGACAGTGGAGCTTAGTTTATAGCATAGTTTTGGAAGTCTTTTCAGAATGGTCTTAGAATGAAGGTGAATCTTAGTACAACTTTCCATCCGCAGATAGACGGGCAAGCAAAGCAAACTATATAGACCTTGGAAGATATGTTGAGGGCGTGGATGATAGACTTTAAAGGTAACTGGGATGATAATTACGCTTGATTGAGTTCTCTTATAATAATAGCTTTCAGGCCAGCATACAAATGACACCATATAAGGCCCTTTATAAGAGAAGGTGTAGATCACCCATCAGGTTGTTTGAAGTTGGTGAGACAGGGTTGATAAGACATGATCTAGTCCATCAGGCTATGTAAAAAGTGAAGCATATCCAAGAAAGGCTCAAGATTGCTCAGAGCAGACAAAAGTCTTACACAGATGTTATATAGAGAGACTTAGAGTTTGACGTAGATGATTAGGTGTACCTGAAGGTATCCCCAATGAAGGGAGTCATGAGATTTTTAAAAAAGGGGAAGCTCAGCCCATGATATATTAGACCTTACTAGATCCTGAGGAGAGTGGGTAGCATTACTTATGAGCTAGAGTTACCAACAGAATTAAGTGCTATCCATAAGATATTTCATTTTTCCATGCATAAGAAGTGCTTGGGTGATCCTTCTCTAGTTGTCCTAGTTGAAAGTGTTAGAATTAAGGACAATTTGTCATATGAACAAATTTTAGTGCAAATGTTAGACCAGTAAGTTCGTAAATTAAGGACCAAGGAGATTGCTTTGGTGAAGGTTTTGTGGAGGAATCAATTCATTGAGGAGGCTACATGGGAGGCAGAGGAAGATATGAAAGCCAAGTATCCACACTTGTTCATTGGCCTAAATGAGGACCTTGAAGGTAAACTTCCATAAACTATCTTGAAGATTTATATTTGATAAGTTCAAAAATCTTATGATTTGAGCTAGCTTTTGTTCTTATCATTGTCATTTGAGGATGAATGATCCCAAGGGGGAGATATTGTAACACTCGATGAAAAGTCTAAAATACCCTTAGAATTGACCTTGTGCATAACGCATCTTCCCATTGTCCATTTGCAAATACGAGACCAAATTTGCGATCAGTATAACAAACTTAGTTGAAAAATGGTCTCGACTCGACTTTAACGCAACCAATTCAAATTAATTTTTTCCAAAAGATTTATAAAATAATGAGCTTTCCTTGCCCCTTCCACGACTCTTTAGGGATGCGAAATCACATTAGTTTTTTTGAGATTTCAATATAATGTGAATTTTTATGAAAAATAGAAATCTAACACTGGTGCACGATGCACACTAATAAAAAAATATATTGTTTTTTTAATTGGGAAGGGTAGTTTCGACCTTTTCTACACTACATAATCCTAAACTAGTCAATTTTAAGTAAAATTTAGGCCCTAAATGCTTATTTCGCACCTTCATTCTTTCAAAAACGCTCTCAAGAAACTCACGCACAAGAAAATCAAGATCGTAGTAGGGCTCAAGAATTCTTTCCAATTCTTCAAAAATTCTTTTCCCAGGTATGTAAGGCCATCTAAAACTAATTTTGAAAATATTTTGGAAAACATAACTTAGTTTTCATTCAAGAAGCTTCAAGCACTAGTTATGATTAAATTCATGTAATTTATGTAAGGTTTAGTAAATTTCCAATTTTACATATAGATTCTTGATAAAGTATGATGATTCTTGATTCTTTACTTGTTACATATAGTATTGAAACCAAGGCTTATAGTTAAGAAGGATTTACTATAAATTTCATGTGGGTCTCATAAACACCCATAAGGCCCATAGCTTTGAGATGAATTAAATAATCATAGTATGAGCTATATAAAAGTGTTTTGGGAGTAGTATTGAGCATCGATATGAGTTAGAGTAGAATTAATTACTTGAAGTCATAAACTATGTAGCCAGCGTAATATAGGATTATACCATGGTACATTTCTCATTAACCATTAAGATGACCCAGTTTTGGAATGGATCCACTTTCCTAGTTCTTTGTCCCCTACCCCGCAAAGTATGGGGCAGCTCTGGTAGCGTGGGCAAGATCTGTATCACCATGAAGCTCATAGTGGTGATTATTGATTAGGGAAACTCCACAAGCGAAGAAGATATATTTTACTTACAAGTTTTAAACATGTTAATTTCAATATACAAAGTATCTATTACTATTGTTATTTCATTGTGAGTTATGTTTATGCCTTGTTGAGAAATATCATGTTATTCTGAGTAACTATTTTGGTTATCTTATATGCTGTACATTCCACATACTAACGTCCTTAGGACCTGCATCATTTTATAATGCAGACGCAGGTGACAGAGTTCCTCAGCAGCTGCTTCATTGAGAACTAGACAACTTCCAGTCATTTGGTGAGGCCTCTTCTCAGTGAGAGGCTCTTGGGTTTACTTATGTTTTCTTTCAGTATTTATTTTAGTTCTGGCTACTTGGAGCCTGTCATGATAGTCCTTTTAGGAAGTTTTAGTGTTCCATAGACTATGTGTTAAGTATTTTTCAGAAAGTTTTAGTAGAGGTTCCATAGACTATGTGTTTAGTATTTTAGTTCATGTTTACTTTACTATGGATTGAGAACCTTTACATTTCGGTTTATGCAGACAGTTATTGCTCTTAGCTTATTACTTTTACAGCCTATCCACCTTTATGTAGGTCTTCTGCTGAGTATGTAGCTAGGCCAAGTGGTTCATTTGGGACCAACAATGGTTCTGAGTGCCAATTATGTTTAGTGTGTAGGCTCGAAGTGTGATATGTAGTCCACACTATGAGTCGTAACTAACCTCTCGTAGCTACCAGGGCCTTGAAACATGAAACATAGGAACCTGCCACGAAACCACCCACTACAAGTCATAGTACTCTTTACGTATCATAACCTCACCTTATATCTGAAGGGACCTAAAATTCTAAGTTGCTGAAATTCTCTACGAGACCCATTTGTATGAGTCGTAATCCACTTCTACTACTCATAGTGACCTTCATAGGTTTGATCCTTCAGCCTTTTCTCAAATTTTCTCATCATCACCTCAACATCACCTACACTATCACCCCCAATTAGATAGAATGAATTAGGGGGTGTTACATTATATCCCCCTTGGGATCATTCGTCCTTGAAAGAAGAAAAAGGAATTAAAGACAAGGCACGAGTCCCCCTCTGGTCTCTACCAATCAACCAACCCTCATCTCTCTCATGCAATCAACAAATCAAGAAATTCAGCATGTAATACAATCAAATAGCTATCAAATCACATCAATCCTTACTCGGACTCTATAACTTTATCATCTATCATATGAAGAATGAAAGGAGACTTAAAGGATGGAAATTCAAGAATTTAGAGGAAATTCACTATCATCAACTCTCTCATCATCAGCAGGCTGGAATAAATAGGGATATTTAGCCTTCATGTCCTCCTTCGCCTCCCAGGTAGCATCCTCCAAGAATTGGTTCCTCCACAACACTTTAATAGATGCAACCTCTTTAGTTCTCAACTTTCAAACCTGATGGTCAAGGATTTGAATCGAGATCTCGTCATAGCTCAAGCTATTTTTCACTCCAACACTCTCAATAGGCACAACTAATTGGGGATCACCCAAACACTTCTTGAGCATGAAAATGTGAAAGACTGGATGAATGGCCTCTAACTCTGATGGTAACTCTAAATTATATGCCACCTTTCCCACTCTCTTTATGACCTGATAAGGGCCAATATACCTTGGACTCAGCTTTTCTTTTTTCCAAAACTCATCACACCCTTCATCGGCGACACCTTCAAGTACACCTAGTCATTGACCTCAAATTCCAAGTCTCAAAAGATTTGATATGTTCTTCCATATCTGCACCATTAATCAAATTGACTTAAAAGAAGGTCAAGTTTCAATGGTTAAGAATTGATCAATGGTGCAGATATGGATTTGAGCCAATATTCAATCTTTTGGGTATCCACTCATTATCTCAAAACGTCTTCAAAGTGATCCTAAGGTGATTGGCATGCTCCTCATTATCTCTGGAATACACCAAAATATCATCAATAAACATGATCATGAACATGTCGAGATATTGTTTGAAGACTCTATTCATCAAATTCGTAAAGGTTGAAGGTGCATTGGTCAACCCAAAAGACATCACCAAGAACTCAAAGTGACCATATCGAGTACAAAAACCCACCTTCGTGATGTCACATTCTCTCACTTTCAACTGATGACAAAACTGATCTAAGGTCTATCTTAGAGAGCATAGTAGCACCCTAAAGTTGGTTGAACAAATCGTCAATCCTCAGAAAGGGGTATTTAGTCTTGATAGTCACCTTATCCAATTGACTGTAATCAATATATATTCTTAGAGAACTATCATTCTTTCACACAAACAAAATCGGAGCACCCCATGGAGAGACACTCGGCCTTATGAACCCTTTCTCTAACCAGTCCCTTAACTATTCCTTCAACTCTGCAGGGGCCATTCTATATGGAAGAATAGAAATAGGCTGGGTATCAGGAAGAACATCAATTCTAAAGTCAATCTCTATATTGGGAGGGACTCCAGGCAGATCCTCAGGAAACACATCAAAGAACTTGCTTCCGATATGTATAGACTCAAAAATAGGGGACTCAACATCATTAGCTTTAACTCGCATGAGTAGATAGATACATCCCTTGGAAATCAGTCATCGAGCCTTGAGGTAAGAAATAAACTTACCCTTTAGTGCAACAAAATCTCCTCTCCATTCAATAATATGCTCATTCGGAGACTGGAATTTGACAATCCAAGTTTGGCAATCAACAGAGGCATAGCAGGCGTGAAACCAAATCCACACCGAGGATCACATGAATATCAACCATCTTTAACTCCATTAAATCAACAAGGGTATCCCTATGATAGATGGATACCACATAATCTCTATGATATATGGACACCATACAATCTCTATAGATTCTCTCAGCTTGACTGAACTCACCAATAGGAGTAGAAAAGAAAATGGCTCAAGCAATCATTCAGGAAGAATCCAAAATCTAGTCACCACATATGGCATCACAAACGAGCAAGTCGCACTCAAATCAAGTAAAGCATAGCAAGGAAAGGTAAAGACTCGTACCATTCCCGTCACAACTCTGGTGCAATCTCCTAGTTCTGTTGGTTCCCTATCGAATATAGATGGTTTGTTCCACTGCCTTCTCCTGGTGTAACACCTCTCTAATTACCCCTCGTTGGTAGTACTGCGGT
Source organism: Solanum virginianum (assembly GCA_000787875.1). NCBI lineage: Eukaryota > Viridiplantae > Streptophyta > Magnoliopsida > Solanales > Solanaceae > Solanum > Solanum virginianum. The sequence continues at coordinate 24,513 of DF361640.1, forward strand.
AGAAGTTTGGGCCTTATTTCCCTACATCGAACAATCCCTATGAAAGTGAACTGGTTGAACACATTTGTAGCAAGCACTCCATCCATCTCTATATTCTCCAAAATACATCCTGCCATATTTCCCACAAGGTGGATTCCCTTTAGAGCCAAGAGTGGCACTTGCTTGAGACTGTGTACCTTGCACCCTAAAGTTTGGCTGACCATGGGAACTCTATAGCTTGGGGTTAGTGCACTGGCTGAAGATGGTGCATAGTTAGAAGACCTCTTTTGGAAATAGGACTTATCTCCCTTACTCTGCTTTCTCTAACTGAACTCAGGCCCTCTGATCTGGCTTTCTTACTCAAATGCTCCTCTTTGTCTTTCTTTTTGTCCTCCTCTATCTGTTGGGCATAAACCATCATCCTGGAGATATATATGCCCGGGATCAACAATGCTACCTTGCACATGTTTACCCATCCTAGATATAAATTTTCTCATCTTCGCTCTCATGTCCTGAACCATCTCCGGTGCATACCTAGATAGCTGGATAAATTTCAGACTATACTCTTTAACGGTTATCCCCTCTTTTTTTAGATTCACAAACTCTTTAACCTTTGCCTCTCTCAACTCATAAGGAAAGAAGTGATCTAGAAAGGCACTCTCAAATTCATCCCCAATTGTAGGCTCAGCATTGTCACCTCGACACTCTTCACACTGATTGTACCAATCATTGGCCACATCTTTAAGCTGGTAGGCAGCAAGCTCAACTCTCTCAGTCTCAGTCTTCTGTATGGTGTTTAGCACTTTCCACATCTCATTAATAAAGTTCTGAGGGTCCTCTTCAACCTCAGACCCTATGAAGACAAGTGGATTCATCCTTAGAACATCTCTTATTCTAGAAGCAGTTATGGGCTCATGAGAGCTGGGACTAGGGGTTTGTGAGCCCTAATTCCCACTATAGGTAGCTACCAATTGGGTGAGCATAGAAATGGCTCCTCTAAAGTTGGCTTCTGAAGTAGGAGCAGGTGGAGTGGTAAGTGGCACAGGAACAACAACAATCCTAGGCGGTTGACCTCGGCCCCTCATTTCTATTTGAGGAGGTACCTCTGAAGTAGGGTTCTCAGCAGTGCTAGCTAAAACATTCCTATAGGTTACAGTGCGTTTTGGAGGCATGATCTACAATTGTATTATGTACAAGTTAGAAAGGAGTTTTGTAGAGTTTTCACTCCATCGCATGAACTCAGAATGTAAGAAAAAGGTAACAATTTCTAATGTCCTATAGACTCCCGTTTATGAAATGTGGTGCACAAAACACTCTTAAACAAGACTCTACTAGACATGGCCTCGTAGACTCCCTAGGACTCTTGAACTTTGTGCTCTGATACCAAATTTATCATGCCCTGGGAGTGTACCCTTGGCGTTGCCAGTACTCAAAGACTATTGCTAGCCCCCGAGCAAACCACTTGGCCTCGTTGGCACATTATACTCAACAACTGAAGAATAGTACTTAATAAACATGGACCTCATATGAAAATAAAAAGCATATCTCGAATATATCGTAGCTTTCAAAATAGAAATAGGTTTAGATATATCATCTCCATACTCTATACTTATAGTCTACAAATCCTTTACTCAGCAGTCTAGATGGTGCCATGACAGGCCATGAACACCCAATTCAGAGAAATTAAAGATAGACTAAGCCAAGCTCATAAACAAGGGCTCCTTTGGAGAATGAGGAGGGTTCACCAACTCTGAGAATATTCCGAATCTGGGCCTCAATTTTGTGTGTGCTAAGATACTCTATCTGTTATATCTGCATCATAAAACGATGCAGACCCAAAATGGACCTTAATACATGGAATATACTGGTATGTAGAATAGCTAAAGAATAGTAAAGCTTGACTCACTTATCTTAACTCAACAACTTATGCTCAAAATAGTTTATGCAAGTGTTATAATAGAATCATGCTTTTTTTAAAAGTAAGCTCAATAAAATAGGCTCAATAGTCATAATCTCGATTTGAAAACATCATGCTCAATCAAGGTTTTGCTTAGGAGTTTTTGTTAACCGAAATCCTCATCCCACCACCTTTAATTAGGTGATGCACAAGAATCAACATTTTTACTATGCCAGTCCTTAACGGGAAAGGGCAATCAATTCTCTCTTGGATCCAAAATAAGAGTCCACTTGCGGGATAAGAGTCGCTAGACAGGCTATAATGACTATCCTATACTGGCAATGTAGTTCTGTGGGTTAAAGTAGAAATATACTCGCTACCCCCTCGATGCTCGATACTCCTCCCAAGACTAAAATATGCTCAACTCATCATCATCTCATCAATCAACTCACCTCAATTATTTAACAATTCAATCAATCAATGCAAGAAATCGAACTTGACTCAACTTAATATGGTCACTTGTACTCCTCAATTTACTCATCATATAATGCAACTAAGATATCCTATGTAGTGATGTAAATGACATCAATGCAACATGCATATTGTTATCCTAAAAAATGACCGACTCTTTTTGAAAATTCGATTTGATGGTCAATTGATTTAAGCACAAATCAAATTCCTGAAAATTTAAAGATAACAGAGTCGCCACCTAATTTTGAGGATAAATAGGAAACCAAAATAAAATTTCAAAACCTAACAGAAAAGTTTTTAAAACTTTCATTAAACTTTAAAACCTAACAGAAAAGTTCTAAAATTTTAGAGAAAATGGGTAAGGGTTCAATTTTCATCTTGAGAAGAAATTAATCACTCAAAATGGCCGCTAACATGCGGTCGACCGACGATTAGAAAATTTGACTCAATTTGAACATATTGACTAAATTTGAAATATTGACTGAATTTGAAAGAGTTGACTTAATTTGAAAGAGTTGACTGGATTTGAGAGAGTTGACTGGACTTGAAAGAGTTGATTGGATTTAAAAAATATGACTGGATTTGAAAGAGTTGACTGATTTGGAAATATTGATTAAAATTGAAGATTTTAACTAAACTTAAAAGATTGATTAGATTTGAAAGATACTAGTTAATTTGAAATTGGATGAATTGAAAGGGAATTGACTAAACTTGATTACTATATTTGAAAGGGTTTTCACTAAAGTTTGATTTTATAAAAAAAGAAGAAATTAACAAAAATGGCAAATATGTCAGAGAATTCAATTAGATTAAAAAATAAATTAATATAAATAATGTTAGAGTTAATATCAAATAATAACAAATACTATAAACCAAATAATAACACAATGAAAGATAGAGAGAATGGAAATTGGGCTTGGCAGGCCCAAATTCAAAATCCACTCCAATTTAAGTTTTGGGACTGCTCAGCTCTTTAAATCCATCTGCTGCTGTTCTTGCTAATGGGCTTGGCCCATTTTCTATGGTATACGCTTAGTGTATACAACCTGTATACCAATATATACTAACGTATACAAGTCCCTTTTTTGCTCCCAAAACATGCTCAACTGCCTTTGACCTGTATCTTAGCTCTCGTTTGACTCGACAACGTCCATAGGCTATTGAATGCGAAGAATTGGGCCTCTGTGGCCCAATATGGATGCAGATAAAGCCCAGTGGGCTCGAGAAAGGTTTACATGCATCAAATGAGATAAATTTGAATAAAGATCAATAAAATAACCACAAATGAGACCAAATACTGGAAAAAGCTTCACACAACCACTCCAAGAGACAACCAGAAAATAGAGAAAACAGAATGATGCCATTTGATGCAAGAAAATATCATCTCAATATAATAAACCTTGGATGAAACAAACAAACCAACAAGCAGGATGACCACACAAAGCCATTAACACTAGTTTTAAGACTAGATGAGCAGAAGACATTTTGCATTTTGACTTATAAGAAGCCAAATCACATGAAATTGACAAGATAGACTCAATTCATATGAGATCAGAACCAAAACCAGACTGAGACTGCCAATAACCTGGAAATTTACCTATTTTAAAACCATCTGCTCACACCATTAACTGTATGGTTAAACTGTATGCTTCAAGAACTTAATGAAATAGACATCTTGAGTCTTGTTCTTAGTGTGTCATCCACAAGGATAACCATTCTTGAAGCGCACATAACAGCAGACATGCAGGACCAACCCCTTAATGTAATTTTTAAGCAAGCAAATTTCAAGCTTTAGAGCACTATAGCAGTAGACAGGCAGGAACAACCCCTTAATGTAATTTTTAAGCAAGCAAATTTCAAGCTTTAGAGCACTATGATCTAAAGTCACGACATGAACAAGAAATAGATTTTCCATATACAGCTACAAGCAATTATATGTAATAATTTGGATAGAAAACCCAAGAGAAACAGGATCATATATGATAAGCTAGACACATACTCGACAAGTCAAATCACAGAAATATAGACAGCACTTACAGAACCAGAAACATCAGCAAGGTGAACTGACAAGCTGAAGTTTGATCATTACAACATGTATTTAAGAAGCAAAGATTATTTTTTAACACTAGTTTGATTCCTAGCAGCTTAACAGTGAGTAAACGCAACAACAACTACTTCAACTGATGTACATAAACAAGGACAGAAACATGACACTTTTACACTGTTTTGAAAAATTGTCTAAATATTTAAAACACAATGCACATAAGGTAACCTGCAACCAACACAATACAAACCCATAGTACTTAAACGATTGAGGACCAAAAAATAGAACAGCAAGCAAAACAACTCAACAATATTTTAAGTAAGCTATATTCATCAAAACAAACTGGTTGTACCTTCAGGAACCAAAATTATCATCAAACAAACTAACAAGCCAAAATTTAAGCATTACGGCACGTAAAATCATTTCAACTTAGTTTTGATTCTTAACAACTAGTCAGTGAATAAGAATGACAACAACGACCAGTTTGAACTAGACAATATTATTTCACAAAGTTTAGTCATTTTTGCAAATTAGACTTAGAAATGCAAGCTTAAAAACCGACTTTCATCTCAAACACAGCAAACCCATAGCATATTAACTTAATAACATCATGTAGTCAGCTACGCAGCAATCAGAAAGATGACAGTGCATGCATCGTTAAAAATAAAAGTTCAGATGAAGATGTTACCTTTTTTGGAGCAAGAGCTGGGACAACAAGCTTAACGAAGGTGAGCTTACCACCACGAAACTTGTACATAAATTTTCAACTCAATACCTAGATGCTCCGGTTTCAAATCGATGACCCTTTTTCGAAAAGATAGTGTAAGAATTTCTACTGAGGTTTTAACATTGAGAATAACTTAAGGAAACTCGGCCTTCCTTGACAGTGAAGAACAAGGGTTCAATTTATAGTCAGCATTAGGGTTCGAAATTGAGGGGAAAGAAGAGGGCAATTCGGGAAAAGAAATGGGATTGATTTTAAATTCAAAACTCAAATTCGATCCTTAGGGACAAGAAATCCTTGGGATTGTTGTAAAATCCTACGGATTGAAACCTTTTCATGGATCGAGATGTATGGGTGACCTTTTCAACAAATTCCCTCGGGGTTATGATCGAACGTTGGGTTGTCCAGCTTGGGTCGTCTGGTTTTTGGTTTGGTTTTGGTCGGTTCTCTAGTTTGATTTTGGTTTCTAGTTTTCTTCAACTATTGAAGAAGAAGAAGATGGTGAGGAGAGAATATGAGTATGAATGGGGAAAGAAGAAAGAAAAAGACAGAATTGGGGGGCGCGTGGCCCCCAGGCGCAACATTATTTTCATTTTTTTAAAATGTAGATAAATATTTCAAAAATTGTTAAAATTAAGAAACTCGATAATTCGTAATGGGGAGGGTAAAAATTGAGTATCAACAGCTGTCCCTTTCTTTTTATTTCAAAATTGTTAAAATTAAATAAACCAGGTAATTTGTAATGTGGAGGGTAAAAATTTGGTGTCAACAACTGTCCCTTTCTTTTGATATGATCGATGAAAGAGATCGTGGATAAAGAAACTTGACTAACCTAATTTTTAGCCGACCACATCTTTTGAAAAACTTTTGGCGTGGACTTTGAGAAATTATGGCCGGACCCTGGTTCTGGATTTCCTACATATCTTAGGTTTTCCAAAAGCTATCCTAATAACGAATTATGGAGAAATTAGAACGTTCGGGAATGAGGTTTGAAGGGTTAATGTTGGAACGCAGCTGAGTTTACAAAATTGAGCTCGCCTACATATCCTTGGACTTAGGAATCAGGCTTTAGTTCCTGTATCCAAAGAAAAATGCTTAGTTTCAAAGTGAATTGATCTATCTTGATTCTCCTTGGACTTAGGAATCAGGCTTTCTGTAGTTCGACTCTATCGCTTGAAGGGGAAATCTCTTATTCTGAGATGACCTCTGGTTCAGGAGGAGTGACAAATAGTTTGAATTATGAAAAAGAGGCTTGCAACCTCTTAATCATAAATGTGGCATGCTTCACACCAATAATTAAAATTTACACGAACATAATTTTCAAAACTCTTGGTATATTGTCACTCGGATTGGAAAATTGCCTCCGGTGAGAGTTGAGATCACCTGGATACAAAACTAAAAAGTTAACAGACTCATAGAAATGCCTATATGCCTTCTGACAGGGGTGTGGTTGGACTGTGGAGGTAGTCGCTTCCCAACTCATATC
>DF361640.1:31593-42308 GCA_000787875.1 Solanum virginianum
ATAGGCGGGACTTTGCCTATAAGATTTGGCGAGTGACTCTCCAAAAGAAAATAACTTGTCACATTGAAGGCGAGTGACTCTCCAAAAATAAATAACTTGTAACTGGAATGGCTCTCTGCGAGCAACTGGCAAAAATAGAAATAACGCTCCGGGCGTAATTGGCATCTAGCATGGCTCTCTGGGAGCAATTGACAAAAATAAAAATAGCGCTCCAGGCGTAACTGCCATCTGACATGGCTCTTTGTGAGCAACTGGCAATAAAATAGAAATAGCATTCTGGACACAACTAGCAATAAAATAGCCCTCTCGGGGCAATGAAGATATAATGGCCCTGGATCGCCAATTGAAAATAAAAAAGCCTTCTGGAGTCAATGAATATATAATGGCCCCGTTGGCAACTGGAAATAAAATATCTAGAGGCAATGAATATATAATGGCCCTGGATCGGCAACTGGAAATAAAATAGCCTTCTGGAGGCAATGAATATATAATTGCCCTAGATTGGCAACTGGAAATAAAATATCTAGAGGCAATGAATATATAATGGCCCTGGATCGGCAACTGGAAATAAAATAGCCTTCTGGAGGCAATGAATATATAATTGCCCTAGATTGGCAACTGGAAATAAAATACCCTTCTGGAGGTAATGAATATATAATGGCCCTGCATCGGCAACTGGAAATAAAATAACCTTCTGGAGGTAATAAATATGTAATGACCCTCTTGGCAACTGGAAATAAAATAGCTTTCTGGAGGTAATAAATATATAATGGGCCTGGATCGACAACTGGAAATAAAATAGCCTTCTGGAGGCAATGAATATATAACAAAAATGGCCCTCTTGGCAATGAGTATGAAGCATGAATGGCCCTCTTGGCAATAAGTATGAAGCATGAATGGCCCTCTTGACAATGAGTATGCAATGAATGGCCCTTTTAGCAATGAGTATGCAATAGCCCTCTTGAAAATGAGTATGCAATAAATGGCCTTCTTGGCAATGAGTATGCAATGGCCCTCTTGGTAATGAGTATGCAATGGCCCTCTTGGCAATGAATTTGCAATGACCCTCTTGGCAATGAGTATGCAATGACCCTCTTGGCAATGAATATGTAATGGTCCTCTTGGCAATGAATATACAATAGCCCTCTTGGCAATGAGTATGCAATGGCCCTCTTGGTAACAGAAAATAAATATGCAATGGCACTCCTGGCAACAAAAAATAAATATGCAATGGCCCTCTTGGCAACAGTAAATGAAATAGCGCTCTGGGCATAACTGAAAATAAATGGTGCTCTGGGTGCAATTGGGAAATAAAATAACCTCTTTTCGCAAGTATGACAAGATGAGTTGCTGGGGATTTGAGTGAGGCAGAACTATTTACGCCTCAGTTATTATTTTCTTGATAAGGCCTGCAAAGATTTTCTTGGGTGAAGTGTGGTGATCTTGGCGACTGTGCCAAGTTATCTTATCTCCTTCATTAAGAAAAATGTGTTATAAATCATAATAGACTGATAGAAAGAGATTTCTGAAAGTGAAAAGAGTAAGGAGCAAATATAGAAGTCATCTGGAGTTATCCAGCTTGTATCGGTCTGGATGAAATTTTCAATCTTAGCCCTTGCGCCAAATCTTGTAAACAACCTTTTTATAGAAGTCATCTGGAGTTATCCAGCTTGTATCGGTCTGGATGAAATTTTCAATCTTAGCCCTTGCGCCAAATCATCTTATAGGGCCCCTGTGGGTCCAAAGATGTCTTGTGACTTTAGTTCCTGTATCCAAAGAAAAATGCTTAGTTTCAAAGTGAATTGATCTATCTTGATTCTTCAATTGTTTGCTCCTCGTCTAGTCCCGATGAAGTGCTTTGATCTCCTATCTTCTCGATTGTCTTTGAATTTTTGATCAGGCTGAGAATCCTTCATATGACTTTCAAATTTGTAATGATGTTTAATAAAAATTTGAGGGCAACCTCAAAATTTTTGTCCCAGTTTAGATGCTGTCAGGGATTGATAGCTTATTAGAAGCACCTTGAGGATTTTTGAGATCTTTCTCAAATATTCTATCCCAGTTGAAGTTTCGTCAGGTTCTGAACTTTGATTGGTCGAAGATGGATTTCTTGTTCAGAATTTTTGAGTTCCTCTAAAAAATTCTTTCCCAGTTTCCTTTCTGGGAGTATGATCGAGCCATTATGGCGCCTACGTATCCTGTTGAGGCAGAAATCAGGTCAAACGTAGTTCCCCCTTGGGAGGTGGAGAAAAATTTAAGATTTTAAATAAGAAAATGACCGAGGCCTACAGAGACCGAATACATATCTCATTCTTGAGAATTCAGGTCAAACATAGTTCAGGGAGAAATGAAATAAAGTGTATAGGCGGGACTTTGCCTATAAGATTTTGGAAATAGTGGATTAGGCAGAATGATTTGCACAAGTCAGGCTTCATGTATTATGGATAATGAAGATAAGGGAAAAACAAACTTTTGGAAAGAAGGGGGTCGAGCCTAGAAAGGCTGCCTACGTATCTCACAAATGAGAAATCAAGCCCTACGTAGCTTCGAACCTCTTTGGATTACCATTGATTTTAAAGTAATATATAAAAGAAGTCATTATCTATCAAGAGAAGCGAAGAATCCAAAGCGAAGCGGATGTCTAATTAATCACTCGCTCTCTCAACTCGATGTCGGGTAAGCACAACACCATCTCCTTTGAATGTCCAGTCATTTTACTCAACACAGATCAATCCTAAGTACCTATTGAATGAAAAATAACTCAAAAGGTAAATATGTTAGTCCTTGTTCATAATGAGTAATGCAAAGATATCACACAGAACAGTAAACAGACAGTTGCATTGTTCGAAGACATACTAACCCACAAATATAAGGGAAAATGACTAAATAGGCGAACTGTTGCCTATTTAATTTGAGATTTGTGAATCAGGGAGACGTTTTGACAAGATTTTTCACATCTTTTGAAATTGATGATTCCTTTGTAAGGAAGGATGGCGGAGAAAAGAAAAAACTTTTCTAAAATGAGGGGCCAAGCCGAATAAAGTAGGCGAAATATTGCCTATTTAGATTCAAGATTTGTGAATCAGGAAAATGTTTTGACAAGATTTTTCACATTTTTCGAAATTGATGATCCCTTTGTAAGGAAGGATGACCGAGAAAAGAAAAAGCTTTTCTTAAATAAGGGGGTCAATCCGAATAAAGTAGGCAAAATATTGCCTATTTAAATATCTGATTTGTAAATCACGAAGATGTTTTGATTTCCTCACATTTTTTGAAATTGATGATTCCTTTGTAAGGAAGGATGAAAAAGAAAAAGCCTTTTTTTTAAAACAAATGGGGGGCCGAGCCTTGAAAGACTGCCTACGTATCTCACAAAGGAGAAATCAAGCCCTACGTAGTTCAAAACCTTGAATCTTTTCCGAATGAAAATGGAAAATTCACCTCTTGACAAGTAAAATTTATAATTTTGAGAGTGAGATTTGATTTTGTTGAGAAACTTGATACTCGAAAAGTATTTGGATGAACTTTTGATAGCAACTTGATTTATGTGCTTAGGGGATTCTAGAAACTTTTTAAAAAAAGTGGACTAGAAGTCTTCAAACAAAGCAACATAATTACACAAACAAATATTGCGTGTCCTAAATAGATATGTTACCCTTTTGTGCCAAGGGTGGGCCTAACGATTCGAAGGATGTATACGCCTTGTAAACAACCTTTTTTTGATTAAAATGAGCTATTAAAATGAACTCCCGACCCTGAGTGACAAAGGTTCGTCAAACAACATATATACATCCTTCAAATATAAAACACATAAGCATGATCGTCCATTTGGGCCGGGGGCCACTTTAGACTCAAGGTGGTCTTTCTAATATGCCCAACATGCCTTACGTGCTGGGTCGTCTTAGTCCAATGCTTAGAAATAGGGATTTGACTTCGCTCTATCCTAGGTGTCTAAGAGTGGCTTTTGAATGGACCGAGAACCCAGGCGAACAACCTGAGTTGGACATCATGACAAGCATTGGACGAACTACGTACCAATAAAATGTCACTTATTTCGAAAAGGGTCAAATATTTGGGGATTCGACTGCGGAATCGCAAAACCATCCTCCCAAATACGCAATATATAATAGGAAATATTATGAAATGCAAATGACAGTTTAATATCGATTGTAAAACAGATAAAGAAAATAAGGAAATAGAATCAAATAGTTAGTCAACAACCTAATCTAATGGTTAGAACCTAATTGAAAATCCCCAGCAGAGTCGTCATTTCTGTTATCCCAAAAAGTGACCAACTCTTTTTGGAAATTTGATTCAATGCTCAATTGATTTAAGCACATATCAAATTCCCTAAAATTAAAAGAAAATAGAGTCGCCACCTAGTTTTGGGAATAATTAGGAAACCAAAATGCAATTGATTTGAGCGCGAATCAAATTCTCGAAAATTGAAAGAAAAAGAGTCGCCACCTAATGTTAAGGATAATTAGGAAACCAAGGTTAATTTCAAAACCTAACAGAAAAGTTTTAAAACTTTCAGAGAAAATGGGTAAGGTTCAATTTTCACTTTGAGAAAAACTTAATCACTCAAAATGGCCGCTAACATGCGGTCGACCGATGATTAGACAATTTGACTAACTTTTAAAAAAATTTGACTCGATTTGAAAATATTGACTGAATTTGAAATATTGACTGAATTTGAAAGAATTGACTGAATTTGAAAGAGTTGACTGGACTTGAAAGAGTTGACTAGACTTGAAAGAGTTGACTGGACTTGAAAGAGTTGACTGGATTTGAAAAAATTGACTGGATTTGAAAGAGTTGACTGAATTTGAAAATATTGATTAAAATTGATAGATTTTAACTAAACTTAAAAGATTGATTAAATTTGAAAGATACTGGCTAAGTTTGAAAGTGGACGAATTGAAAGGGAATTGACTAAACTTGATTACTATATTTGAAAGGATTTTCACTAAAGTTTGATTTTATAAAAAAGAAGAAATTAACACAAATGGCAAATATGTCGGAGAATTCAATTAGATTAAAAAATAAATTAATATAAATAATTTTAGAGTTAGTATCAAATAATAACAAATATTATAAACAAAATAATAACACAATGAAAGATAGAGAGAATGGAAATTGGGCATGGCAGGCCCAAATTCAAAATCTGCTCCAATTTAAGTTTTGGGCCTGCTCAGCTCTTTAAATCCATCTGCTGTTGTTCCTGCTAATGGGCTTGGCCCATTTCCTGTGGTATATGCTTATTGTATACAACCTATATACCAATGTATACTAACGTATACAAGTCCCCTTTTTGCTCCCAAAACATGCTCAGCTGCCTTTGACCTGTATCTTAGCTCTCGTTTGACTCGACAACGTCCATAGGCTATTGAATGCAAAGAATTATGCCTCTGTGGCCCAATATGGATGCAGACGGAGCCCAGTGCGCTCGAGAAAGGTTTACGTGCATCAGATGAGATAAATTTGAATAACGATCAATAAAATAACCATAAATAAGACCAAATACCGAAAAAAGCTTCACACAACCACAACAAGAGACAACCAGAAAATAGAGAAAACAGAATGATGCCATTTGATGCAATGGAATATCATCTCAATATAATAAACCTTGGATGAAACAAACAAACCAACAAGCAGGATGATCACACAAAGCCATTAACACTAGTTTTAAGACTAGATGATCAGAAGACATTTTGTATTTTGACTTATAAGAAGCCAAATCACATGAACTTGACAAGATAGACTCAATTCACATGAGATCAGAACCAAAACCAGACTGGGACTGCCAGTAACCTGGAAATTTAGATATTTTAAAACTATCGAAGCACTATGATCTAAAGTCACGACATGAACAAGAAATAGATTTTCCATATACTGCTACGAGCAATTATATATAATAATTTGGACAGAAAACCCAAGAGAAGCAGGATCATATGATAAGCTAGACACATACTCGATAAGTCAAATCACAGAAATATAGACAGCACTTACAGAACCAAATACATCAGGAAGGTGAACTGACAAGCTAAAATTTGATCATTACAACATGTATTTAAGGAGCAAAGATCATTTTTTAACACTAGTTTGATTCCTAGCAGCTTAAAAGTGAGTAAACTGCAACAATAACTCCTTCAACTGATGTACATAAATAGGGCAGAAACATGACTTCGACACTTTCAAACTGTTTTGAAATATTTAAAGCACAATGCACATAAGGTAACCTGCAACAAACACAATACAGACCCATAGTACTTAATTGATTTAGGACCAAAAAATAGAGCAGGAAGCAAAATGACTCAACAACATGTTAATTAAGCTACATTCATCAAAACAAACTGGCTGTACCTTCAGGAACCAAAATTATCATCAAACAAACTAACAAGCCAAAATTTGAGCATTACGGCACGTAAAATCATTTCAACTTAGTTTTGATTCTTAACAACTTGTTAGTGAATAAGAACAACAACAACGACCAGTTTGAACTAGACAATATTATTTTGCAAAGTTCAGTCATTTTTGCAAATTAGACTCAGAAATTCGAGCTTAAAAACCAACTTTCATCTCAAACATAGTAAACCCATAGAATATCAACTTAATAACATTATCTAGTCAGCTACGCAGCAATCAGAAAGATGACAGTATACGCATCATTAAAAATAAAAGTTCAGATGAAGATGTTACCTTTTTTGGAGCAGAAACTGGGACAACGAGCTTAACGAAGGTGAGCTTACCACCACAAAACTCATACACAAATTTTTGACTCAATACCCAGATGGTCCGGTTTCAAATCGACGACCCTTTTTGAAAAGATAGTGTAAGAATTTCTATTGAGGTTTTGAGATTGAGAATGACTTAAGGAAACCCGACCCTCCTTGACAATGAAGAACAAGGGTTCAATTTATAGTCAGCATTAGGGTTCGAAACTAGGGGGAAAGAAGAGGACAATTCGGGAAAAGAAATAGGATCGATTTTGAATTCAAAAATCAAATTTGATCATTGGGGACAAGAAATCCTTGGGATTTGTTGTAAAATCCTCAATGGATTAAAACTTTTTCGTGGATCGAGATGCATGGATGACCTTTTCAACAAATTCCCTCGAGGTTGTGATCGAACGTTGGGTTGTCCGGCTTGGGTCGTTTGGTTTTTTGTTTGGTTTTGGTCGGTTCTCTGGTTTGATTTTAGTTTCTAGTTTTCTTCAACTATTGAAAAAGAAGAAGATGGTGAGGAGAGAATGTGAGCGTGAATGGGAAAAGAAGAAAGAAAAAGATGGAATTAGGGGGTGCGTGGCCCCACACGCTGCATTATTATCATTTTCTTTAAAATGTAGATAAATATTTCAAAAATTGTTAAAAGTAAGAAACTCGGTAATTCATAATGGGGAGGGTAAAAATTGAGTGTCAACAGCTGTGCCTTTCTTTGAATATGATCGATGAAAGAGATCGTGGACAAAAAAACTTGACTAACCTAATTTTTAGCCGACCACATCTTTTGAAAAACTTTTGGTGCGGACTTTGAGAAATTATGGCCGGCCCCTGGTTCTGGGTTTCCTATATATCTCAGGTTACATAAGAATTCAGGCCACTTATAGTTAAAAAACGTTTGATTTTACGCATGATTTTGAAAGAATCCAAAAGTTATCCTAATATCGAACTATGGAGAAATTAGAATGCTCGAGAATGAGGTTTGAAGGGTTAATGTTGGAACGTAGCTGAGTTTCCAAAATTGAGCTTGCTTACATATCCTTGGACTTAGGAATCAGGCTGCCTGTAGTTCGACTCTATCGGTTGAAGGGGAAATCTCTTATTTGAGATGACCTCTAGTTCAGGAGGAGTGACAAACAGTTTCACTTATGAAAAAGAGGCTTGAAACCTCTTAATCATAAATGTGGCATGCTTTACACCCATAATTAAATTTACACGGACATAATTTTTAAAACTCTTGGTATATTGTCACTCTGATTGGAAAATTACCTCCGGTGAGAGTTGAGATCACCTGGATACGAAACTGAAAAGTTAACAGACTCACATAAATGCCCTGTCACTCGAATTGAAAGATTGCCTTCGGTGAGAGTTGAGATTATCCGAAGGCAAAACTGAAAATTAACGGATTTACAAAAATACCCATATGCCTTCTGATAGGGATGTGGTTGGATTGTAGTGGTAGTCGCTTCTCAGCTCGTGTCCAAAAGGTTTGACGCCCCCTTTCAGACTATGTCCCAGTTCGCTGCTACGAAAAAGTTCCACGTTGTGCTGCATTTTACTTGCTGACGTCCACACCTATGGTTTGTTTTAAGAATTCACCATTTTGGATGCTCTCAATATTACTAAAACAAAATGTTAGTAAAATCATAACTTGAATTAAAGTTGGTATCTTTTACCATATTTGATATGTGTTTTTTTTGCAACTGTCACACTGAAGGCAGTGACGCTTCAAAAATAAACAACTTGTCACGTTGAAGGTGAGTGACTCTCCAAAAATAAATAGCTTTTCACGTTGAAGGCGAGTGATTCTCCAAAAGTAAATAGCTTATCATGTTGAAGGCGAGTGACTCTCCAAAAGAAAATAACTTTGTCACGTTGAAGG
Source organism: Solanum virginianum (assembly GCA_000787875.1). Lineage (NCBI taxonomy): Eukaryota > Viridiplantae > Streptophyta > Magnoliopsida > Solanales > Solanaceae > Solanum > Solanum virginianum. The sequence continues at coordinate 40,198 of DF361640.1, forward strand.
CGAGTGACTCTCCAAAAATAAATAACTTGCAACTGGCATGGGTCTCTACGAGCAACTGGCAAAAATAGAAATAGCGCTCTGGGCGCAACTGGCATCTAGCATGGCTCTCTGGGAGCAACTGGCAAAAATAAAAATAGCGCTCCAGGCGCAACTAGCATCTGACATGGCTCTTTGTGAGCAACTGGCAATAAAATAGAAATAGCATTCTAGATGCAACTGGCAATAAAATAGCCCCCTCGGGGCAATGAAGATATAATGGCCCTGGATCGGCAACTGGAAATAAAATAGCCTTCTGGAGGCAATGAATATATATTGACCCTGGATCGGCAACTGGAAATAAAATAGCCTTTTGGAGGTAATGAATATATAATGGCCCTGGATCAACAACTAAAAAAAAATAGCCTTCTGGAGGCAATGAATATGTAATGGCCCTCTTGGCAACTGGAAATAAAATACCCTTCTGTTGGTAATGAATATATGATAGCCCTGGATCGACAACTGGAAATAAAATAGCCTTCTGAAGGCAATGAATATATAGCATAAATGGCCCTCTTGGCAATGAGTATACAGCATGTATGGCCCTCTTGGCAATGAGTATGCAGCATGAATGACCCTTTTAGCAATGAGTATGCAATGAATGGCCCTCTTGCCAATGAGTATGCAATGGCCCTCTTGGCAATGAGTATGCAATGAATGGCCCTCTTGGCAATGAGTATGCAATGAATGGCCCTCTTGTCAATGAGTATACAATGGCCCTTTTGGCAATGAGTATGCAATGGCCCTCTTGGCAATGAATATACAATGGCCCTCTTGGCAATGAGTATGCAATGGCCCTCTTGGCACTAAATATGTAATGGCCCTCTTGGCAATGAATATGTAATGGCCCTCTTAGTAATGAGTATGCAATGACCCTCTTGGCAACAGAAAATAAATATGCAATAGCCCTCGTGGCAATAGAAAATAAATATGCAATGGCCCTCGTGGCAATAGAAAATAAATATGCAATGGCCCTCTTGCAACAGTAAATGAAATAGTGCTCCGGGCGGAACTGAAAATAAATGGCGCTCTGGGCGCAACTGGAAAGTAAAATAACCTCTTTTCGCAAGTATGACAAGATGAGTTTCTGGGGATTTGAGTGAGGCGAAACTGTTTACGCCTCGATTATTATTTTGTTCATAAGGCCTGCAAAGATTTCCCTAGGTGAAGTGTGGTGATCTTGGCCACTGTGCCAAGTTATATTATCTCCTTTCTTAAGAAAAATATGTTATAAATCATAACAGACTGATAGAAAGAGAATTCTGAAAGTAAAAAGAGTAAGGAGTAAATATAGAAGTCATCTGGAGTTATCCAGCTTGTATCGGTCTGGATGAAATTTTCAATCTTAGCCCCTGCGCCGAATCATCTTATAGGGGCCCTATGGGTCCAAAGATGTCTTTTGACTTTATTTTCTGCATCCAAAGAAAAATACTTAGTTTCAAAGTGAACTGATGTAGGTTGATTCTTCAATTGTTTGCTCCTCATCTTGTCTCGATGAAGTGCTTTGATCTCTCATCTTCTCAGTTGTCTTTGAATTTCTGATTAGGCTGAGAATCCTTAATATGACTTTCAAATTTGTAATGATGCTTAGCGGAATTTTTAGGGCAACCTCAAAATTTCTGTCCCAGTTTAGATGCTATCAAGAATTGATAGCTTATCAAAAGCACCTTGAGAATTTTTGAGATCTTTCTCAAAAATTCTGTCCCAGTTGAAGTTTTGTCAGGTTCTGAACTTCGATTGGTCGAAGATGGATTTCTTGTTCAGAATTTTTGAGTTCCTCTCAAAATTTCTATCCCAGTTTCCTTTCTGGGAGTATGACTAAGCCATTGTGGCGCCTACATATCCTGTTGGGGAAGGAATCAGGTCAAACGTAGTTCCCCCCTTGGGAGGTGGAGAAAAATTTAAGATTTTAAATAAGAAAATGACCGAGGCCGACATAGACCGCCTACATATCTCATTCTTGAGAATTCAGGTCAAATGTTGTTCAGGGAGAAATAAAATAAAGTGTATAGGCGGGACTTTCCCTATAAGATTTTGGAAATAGTAGATCAGAAAGATTGATTTGCGCAAGTCAG
>DF361639.1:6102-30376 GCA_000787875.1 Solanum virginianum
AAGTGAAGTACTTCCGTGCTAGAAATGGAAGTCAAATTTTGACTGTATTTCATGTCAAAAATCAGTTTTATGCTTACTTGGTTTATTATAGTTTTAGCTTTTGAAGTTACTGATGAGCCTCTTTATTAATACTTTCTAGGTTTGAGTTCCGCCTCCGGGTTACGCTGTCATCAGATGGAAGCTTGTCCTTGATATCTCGTATCAGAAACATTAATGGCAAACAATTCAGCTTCTCATTTGCGTATCATACATACTTCTCTGTTTCCGATATAAGGTATGTTATTCCCTTTCTGTTCTTTTGTAACTGGGCTGTGTTGTTGTACCTTACTACGTTTGCCCCTATGTCCAGTCTTAAGGTTTCCGCAAGCTACTTTATTAAAGCAGAATTTTGTTCATCGTCTGCGTGTTTTGTTGAAAGCTATTTCTTTTGTGATTTTTTCTCACACTTCTCGAACAATTTCTTTTTTCATTCAAAAGCCGCTCCCCTATAAGAGAAGTGCTTTCTATTCATTATTATGTCCTGTTTATCAACATTTCTACTGATGTTGTGGAAGCATTGATGAGTTTCACTTCCCCGGCATCTTTGTACGTTTTTCCTGCAAAAAATTTGTACCTGTTCAAATTTTTGAAGAAAGCAATTTTGTTTTATATCATCATAATATTATGTGTTGGACAATAATTTAATGACTTATGTTCTTTCCAATATCTTAGACGATTACATGAATTTTATCCACAGTGAAATCAGGATCGAGGGTTTAGAGACACTGGACTATCTGGACAACCTTTGCCAGAAAGAACGGTTTACAGAACAAGGAGATGCCATAACTTTTGAATCTGAGGTATATTTCAATACAAGCTACATTATCTCAAAATTTTGTGGTTATAGATAAAAGATGAAATATCATCATTCATGGTAGCATCTTTATCTTAAAGAGTGACAATATATGACTGTATCACAATCTTGGATCCTTCTTAATGAGCCCTGAAAATTACGAGTGATCCGTTGTGTGCTTTATCTAACCACATTAGTCAGATCAATTCCAAATTGAACAAAAGTAGCATTAGTGTTCGCGGAAATGGCCAAAAACATCCCTTACTATAACCTAAACTTTAAGCCGCATCCTTTATAATAATAATGAATAAATAACATCCTTGAACTATCCTAGAAGTTACAAGTTAGACCCCTATCTTGGTTTTCTGTCAAAAAACTAACAATTTCAAATAGAAAATGTGTCATGCATGTTGCTCATCTCTTCAAAACTACCATTATTGTCCCCTCTTCTAGCTTCTTCAGCAAGGAGCAAAAACTTAAACTGGCTAGTTATAGACGTTTCTTTCATTTTCATCATTTGGAAAAATATAGGCAGGAGGAAGTGGAGGATAAATACTCAACTACTCCATCCATGCCTGCCTTTCCAATAGCACTAGTATAGCTACATGGAATACATACTTGGTTAAATTAATTTAAGAAATGTGCAGAATAACATGAAAAGATAGTTTCTTATCTAGCTTTTCTCATCTATGTTATTCCAATTTCTACAAACAGTACAACTGAACAACAATGTATTGATTTGATAATGAGGTTTGCTGAATCTTTTTATCATTGGCTCCATCTTTCATGTCCCAAGTTGCATAATGTAGGGAAGGTGACAAAAGTGTTGGATTTGTGGGATAGTCATGTGCTTCTGGTTGAAGCTGTATTTCTCAACATAAAAATAACGGAGGGGCATAGCTTGTAAGTTTTGGGATAGTTTAGGGATGCTTTTTTGTTTATTGTGATAGGGTAAGGATGTAGCTTAAGGGTTGGGTATAATTGAGGGATGTTTATGGCCATTTACTCAATTAGTGTATGTATAATAGCTCTAAAGCTAATTGTCTAGGCATTGTCTTTGCAGTCTCTCCTTGGTCCTTAATCTACTTGGAGCAAATAGATTAAGAGGATGAAGGTAAGCAAACAAAGTGGAATTTTTTTTCATGCTTTACTAAATTAGATTTTAAAAAATAAATAAATACAAAGACTAGAAAATTTGAGTAATCATCAACAATTATAGCTAGAGCAAAATCTCAAAAGATTAGAACTATATACTACACGCAATGAAGTAGGTTGGACACCATGAGGCATGAGGTCTCAGGTTCAATTTCTAACAGAGACAAAGAATATCCGATGGTTGACGAAGTTCAATCATTGTCTGACCAATTGAAGTTAATTGTTCACAACATTAATTTTGACATTTTAAACATGTTGCTCTAGCTATATTTGTAGATAATCACTTGAGTTTTTTGTTTACATCTAACTTGGTACACATGAAAGAAATCCCACTTTGCATGCATACCCCGGTCCTCTTAATCGTTTTGCTACTTTTCACCTTTTGAAGAAATGACCTCTTATAACGCTTAACATCTTATGTTCAGTGGCCGCTCTATGAGGTTTATAAAAAAAGGCAATTGCCTTAGGCCCCCTAATTTGAGGAGCCTCATTTTTTTTAAAAGCAATAATAGGTTATAGGTATTTTCTAAAAAATATTGAGTGTTATTTAATAGAAAATATAAACTTTTCATTTTAAAAGAAAGAATCATTAGAAGTTTGACAAATGTAGAATACTATGTCTCAAGAAAGATCAAGTGAATTGGATATAATAAATTTCATAAATAAAAAATAAATTATGGTCTCCGTTCGGATTTCCCTTTTGTATTTGACCCGCCCTTGCTCATGTTGTTTCTGAATTTTATTTGGAAGAAGTTGAAATACTCGGTATCTGATGACATCATTTCTACCTTTATAAATTGTTTGTTCTTTCAACTCCAAGACACCTTTTATTGTAGGATTAAGAAGTATTCATGTTTCTTGCAGATGGACCGTGTCTACCTTAGTTCTCCAAATCGCATCGCAGTTCTTGATCATGAAAGGAAACGAACATATTTGATAAGGAAGGAAGGATTGCCAGATACTGGTAAGTATCTTCAATTTAACATGGATGGAGATAATGTCCTCATTTGGAAGTTTCCACTAATGTTTGCCGTAACCTTGAGCGCTGTATTTTTACCATGATTTACTGTAGTATCTGCATTCTTCTCTTAACTTGATAATATAGTAGTCTTTAGGGGGAGGTACTTCCTCCATTGGCAAAGAACGTAGCATCAATACAAGGTTTTAGGACATCGAAAATTTATTTTGTAATTATATAGAAACTTTTGGTGCATTATAGCATATGATGATAGAAGTTTCCAAAGAAGCATGGAAAATTCTACCAACTAACCTTTTGGCATCTGTCTTTTTCAGTGGTGTGGAATCCTTGGGAGAAGAAAGCCAAAGCAATGGCAGATTTTGGCGATGATGAGTATAAGCAGATGCTCTGCGTTGATGGAGCAGCAATAGAGAAGCCCATCACATTGAAGCCAGGAGAGGAATGGACCGGTCGCCTAGAGCTTGTGGCTGTGCCATCGAGTTTTTGTGATCTTTGATTCTTCATAGTCTCGGAAGAAACATTTTAGAAATGCCCAAACAGCTTACAGCTGTGAGCTTTCAACTCTATATTAGGTTTAGTTGCTTGTTAATGTTATAAGGTGTTATAAAGTAGAGCCACCAAAGCCTATTGTTTTTTCAGAATGGCTGTTTGGCGTTGTCTTTTGAAGAGTAAAGTCGGTCGTATTACTTTGCTTGATGACTGAATGTTATTTTTATGAAGTATAAGATCGAATCTTTCTGTGGTTTGGAGCATACACTGCATAGCTTTATTCGTTACTGCCACCATATAATGCTAGTAAAAGCAAAAGCAATTCTTGAAAGATCTGAATGGATATTGGTCCATAAAAATGCATTATTCTGACCTTCAGCCTATTGTGAGATACCAAAAGCATTGTTCCTTCCCATGACCGAAATTAGAAATATTTCATACCATAAACTTTTTCAATAACTTAACTTGCACATTAATCATAAATTTTAAGAACGATCTGTAAATACACATCCTACAAGCACTGTAACATGGCAGAAAAGCCGATAGGCAAAGCCAAGAATTACTAGGAAAATCATTTCTCCACAAGCCCTCGTCAAATAGTAGTTGCTTTCTGAGCCACCAGGACTCTTCTTTGGATATGAAGCAAACTGGAAACAAGCAGAATAAACCATGGGTCAGAGAATCTGTATAGATAAAGGTAGAGTGATTTTTTGAGTATTCTATCGTGCAGATCGGCTTACGGATTATAGTCTTTACAAGTGGCTGTTTTCATATAGTAGCCTTTTTTTCCCAATTAAATGCAACTCCAGGACCAACATGCCGAGAAAAATTTGAGGACACCATTTTACAATGTTAAACCATAAGATAACCAATTTATGCTAGAAGATTACAGGACCTTTCATTTTCTTCTTTTAAAAAAAGATTTTGCTATATAAGATCCATCTCCATTGAACTAATTAAATGAACTTGTTAGACCAGTGGCAGACCCAGGATTTTAATGAACTTGTTCCCTTAGCTACCAATCACAAAGTATAAGTGAACAAATTGAACACTTGTCATTAAAAAGACACTCATATTTGAACACAATAGCGAGAAACAATAAGAACTACAATCAATATTATCTTGGATAAAGCAAAACTACTTTTTTTAAAAGGAGAAAAAAGCTATTTGGAAAAGTTAGCAAACGGACAGCAAGTGAAAGGGAAAAAAGAACAATCAGCATAGGGAGAAAAAAATTAAAATGTCCCAGTGAACTATAACTTAAGTAAGAACTGTAGGTTTCTAAAATAAAAACCCAATAACCATTAGTGCTCTATATAACAGAAGCACGATCAAAGGACTATATACATACAACCACCGCACCATTCAAACTATTTATTATTTGGCTGCTCGTTTTTAATTCTATTTCATTCTTCTTACTTACCTATATAAAATACATATAATTCGATACAAAGTTAATAGGTGCTTGAGCAGTCGGAAGGCTCAATGTGGGTCCCCGACTGAATGGACTAGCCTGTATTTTGCACTGATTGCAATATATTTTTCCACACCAATCTTCAGTTATTTGTCACCAAAAAAATTCTCATGGTACTTGACTGAACATATTTTTTGATTCTGAAAGCCACTCTTAACCCATCCCCAGCCCCACACCACCCACACCCACCAGAGAAAAAGAGAGAACAGAAAGAATGCTTTAAGAATAATATGGAAGAAACAGAACAAGACTCACAAATTTTCTTTACTTCTCACTTTCCTGGAGGATAACATTAGCAATCTTGAGCAAAAAAGGTCACCAGTATCAGATCATTAGAAAGAGTATCATCTTACCAAAAACTCAGTAGAAGTTCTTCAGCCTGTTAGGAGCCATACCCTTGGTGAATCACCAATGTCTTGGCATTTTCTAACAATATCTGAAAAAAAGAGCGACAGTAGAAGCTGATAGTAGAAAATTTTATAGAAACAATTATACGAAAAAAGTAAGAAGGCAATGACTTGTCAGCCTTACTTCTCGGATGTGGCTTTCCACTGCTTTGCAGCCTTCAACTGCTAATTCCATGACATTTTCAAAAATATCCATTGGTAGTTTAGCATCCATCTGCAGCACAGAAGGTTGTTCATTGATTCACAAGGCCAAATGCAATCATTACTGACGAAAGGAGTTAACAAACCTGCAGAAGGGTCACTTTGTCCAACTTAGGTAAAATTCCTACAGTGACATCAGCCCCTCCAGCACTGTCTTCCAAGTAGTTTAGATCTGTTTAACAAGTAATCTCAACTAGATGATTCACATATTAATACAGGAAAAGAACGATATCAGTTTGAAATAAAGAACTGGAAAATCAACTAAGTTTTTCAGAATTAATTTACCAAGAAGAGGTGTGCTATTCAGGTATCCAGCACTGCACGATGTGACAAGATCACGCATGGGAATCCCAGCGGCAGCAAGTGCCAGTGTGGCAGCATTTATGCATGCTGATCTTGTACCTAAATAATGCACTAAACTTAGTTAGACTACTTCTAGAGGGAAAATACAATAGAAGTGCAAAATATGGGCAGCATGCAGCGCCAAACAGCTAAATATCTATTCTGAAGGAAAACAACAGAAGAATAAGACCCTAAAACACTGTTCTGCTTACCTCCATCTGCTTGGAGAACTTGGACATAAATGTCTATCTGAAAAGCAAAATATCAAGAAACTGCAAATGGAGATCAGACTCCACAACTTTAACTATATTAAGCAGACCACAGAACCTGAGAGCGAGGCATCAGGTGTGTCAATATGCAAGCTTCCATTGTCTGGCGAATAACAAGAGATATCTCTGTGGATCTCCTAAAAATTGAAAACGAAGGTATCATCAAAATGACATCTTATAACCAGAAGTAACACAAATTCAATAACTTTTCTCAGTTCATTGTCAGTAATCATAGATTGAATAATTTTTCTTGGTCAATAGTAGGTCATCACAGATGATAAACTTAGAATTGACATACTAAGATTAGTGATTCATGAATTGTGTTAACTCCCTAGCTTCAATTCAAGATAATTTTGCATTGTCTGGAAAATTTGTTCAGCCGCCCTATGCAGACTTTCCATAAAGGATTATTTGGGGACACTACAAGTATTCCTAAGATTCTGCTTCCTTTTCCACTACAGAGTACACTGTCCTAGTATCCTAGTAGCATCTTACTTAGCTAGACCAGTCCCTGAACAAAATCAAAATCTTCCATTAGGTTGTAGAATATATTTCTTTTTAAATAACCAAGGAATACCTGAGGACTAATGGCACCAGGTTTAAAACTCAGTGGATGCCAGCCCTCTACCCTTCCCACTTAAATACCAGGCTAGTGTTTGAGTCAGGCTTTGAACCCATGACATGCACCAAATCCACACGCCACTAGCTATGCCCTTACCAATTACCCACAAAAGCCCAGCATCCATAGCATATGTTTTCCTATCCACCCAATAACCATTAGTGCTCTATATGCATTCCATTTTTTGAACCATTAAATAGCTTCAGTTCAGAGCGGGGATTATTGTTCTTCTACCGCCGCCAGTTCTCTAGGATTGTCCATTGAATTTTCAAGCAGCTGGGATTATTGTTCTTCTACCACCGCCAGTTCTCTAGGATTGTCCATTGAATTTTCAAGCACGCATGCAGATTCTTTTTTTATATGGAACTGTCAGCAGAGTGAGATGATACCATCACATGGGTGAAAACACATAAAAATAGACGGAAAAAGGACTGACAAGATAACATAGAATCACCTGTCACCCTTTGTTTTTCTCCGGCGATCACCAGTGCTGAAATTAGCCATGCTATACTCACAACGTACCTAAAAGAGTGGCAATGTAAAGATCATATCATCTCACTTTTAAGATTATACATCTTGCAGTATTAAAAATTCATGATGAAAGGTAGTTTACCAGTGCCTGATCATTCATCTGTTGACTCCTGTTCTGAACCTGAATGACGAAACCAACAATTGAAACATTTGAATAAACCTTTATATAGAGCAAACTAAAACCAATATCCTTATCATTGATCACAGTGGTAGTGGTTAGATACTTTTTATAAATGTGCATGTACTCCAGCATACAGATATCTATCTAATTACCATACCAGTGTGATACTTTCTGACTTCATAAAATAATAGCATCAACTGTAAATTTTCCCTCATTTTTCCTTGTTGGAAGTTCGATGCACTGAGCACCTAAGGACAACAAGGCACTAATTTGATCATCTATAATTGCAACATCCAATATCTCTAGGAGCTTTCTACCAACAAAAACTAGACTTGTTTACAATTTTACATCTTCTACAATTGAGCTTAACGCCGTTCTAAGCAGTTATGCTGTGATGATGCATCCATACTACACTCAACATGATTAGGATCCTTAAATTCAACCTAAACTTCCAGAGACACTCTCCATTTTCAGCAGCAACAGAAGTTCTGTTGAGAGCTATAATCTGGAGTCTTGACACACTAGCACATACAACAATTGTTTTGGTTCAACTTTCGTGACATCTTTTGCACAATTTCTCCTGCTTATTTTAATCATTGATAAACACATCTTACACATGACAAAAATTTCAATGTTGAAGACCGTAATTGGCATTTAGACATAACTAGTATGCATATCAAACTTTTAACTTAGGATGAATCAAGATCTTACACATGACAAAAATTTCAATGTTGAAGACCGTAATTGGCATTTAGACATAACTAGTATGCATATCAAACTTTTAACTTAGGATGAATCAAGATACCCTTAACTCCCATGATAAGGCTTACAGCCTAGTTATGTGTTATGTATCTGCCCTTTTCTTCTTTTCTTACTATTCATTCAATAAATTCATTATTGCAGGACCAACTGACACGAAGACAATAAATCAAATAAATTATGGAAAAGATGCCTGAAGGCAAGCATAAACTCACAGTTGTACTTCGCAAATTGACAAAGCTTTCAAAGCGGACCTACTGCCAAATTTATACAGGTCTTTTACAATAGCAATATCATATCTCCTTTTTTTTTTTTTATTGGTAGGCTAAAAGCAGTTATCAGTGAGCATTAACTCCAAAAGAAAAATACTTTGCCTGAAACAATCACAATAAATTCCTTTTTCTTACACACGTGTTAGCCAAATAAATTCAATAAAAGTTTATCGTTACAATCATTACACAGCTACTTAGTTGACTTTGGACAAAAGTCATGCATAACCTTAAAGATAAAGTTATGATTAGCAAATTCAGGTCTTCTATAATCTACAACCATGCCATCCTCTCAGTGACTGAACTTACTCATGTGATAAGTGATAATTGCAGAAAATCACAAGAAAATGAGCCTAAGATATGATTCCACCTATAAGCAAAGAGCACCAAAAGATTCACAGAAGACCATAATAATTAAATAAAAGTCTCCGCTCTATATTGAAGATTTCGAGTTATCGAGAAACTTCGAAGACAATGACTATTAAAAGTAAGTAGGAAAAGAAAACTGGAAGTTTTACCATTAGTTCATGCATTCTAGTTAGTTTGATTCAAGTTCAAAAGGACATGCACAGACTACTGAGTATATTGTTCGCTCAATGATCAGGTCTTGGTTCACTCCACTAATAAATTTTAGTTAGGAGTTGCAGTTCGATGTCCAGAAGCTAACAGCATTACATATGGCAGTTGGTGCTTCATCTGCAAGCATTGACATGAAGATGCGGACCTCCTCCTACATTGTCCAGCGGCAACTCTTTTGTAGTGTGAGAGTTTGACATGGTTTGAACTGCAACCGGCGATGCCAGGAATAGTAAAGGAGGTAATCACCAGCTAGAGTCTCAAAAAAAGGAAGAGAAATTACACAGCTAGCAACTCATGTGAATGAAAGAGGTAAGTTATTGATGGGATAGAGAATGATTATGTACCTTTAAGGAATAGCCTCACAATTCTAGTTTTCGTGCACCCATGAGGTTTCAGTTTGTATGGATGATTGGGTGACATTCGTCAAAAATCAAACTATGTTGTAGTTTCACTACTTTTTGTTATACTGCTTGTATAGAGGAGATGCTAAGTACTTGGAGTAATATATGGTGAAGTTATTACACAACCCATTTGTGCCAACTAGAGGTGGTAAAGACTGGGGATGATTCGGTATGTTTTCTCCCATGATATTTTCTGTATGAGAGTCAAACTTTGTGTGATTCTCTGGGAAAAGAAGTTTCATTCAGTGGTTAGACAACACAGACTTTAAAGGGAATAATAATCATGTCGTGTCAGAATATAAACAGTTATTTCTATTTCTATGAAGTGCTAAACATATTTAACTATCACTGTCTGTGCAAGCCTCTAAGACTTAGGGGTAAGTTCTATAGAATAGTGGTGAGATGTACATTATTGTATATAAGTTCCATAGAATAGTGGTTAGTTGTACATTATTGTATGGAGCTGAATATTGGTTAGTCAAGAACGCATGCATTCAAAAGATGAAAGTAGCGGAGATGGAGATGCTCAGATGGATGTATGGTTATACTAAGAGAGATAAGATTAGGAACGAGGATATGCATGACAAGGTAGGGTGGACAAGATGAAGGAAGCAAGGATGTGATAGTTCGAGCATGTGAAGAGGAGGTGTGCAAATGCATTAGTAAGGAGGTGTCAGAGATTGCTATAGCAGATTTAGAGAGGTAGAGGTAAGTAGAAGAAGAAATGAGAGTGGTGATTAGACGGGACATGACACGTCTTCAATTTACTGAATTAGAGGGTCTCTCGGAAACTGCCTCTCTAACCTCATAAAGGTAGGAGTAAGGGCTACGCACATTCTACCCTCCTCATACCCCACTTGTCGAACTTAACTGGGTATATTATTGTTGTTGCTTGTATACCAGAGATTTCCCTAGTATTGATAAAATTGTTCACGTTATCAAAACAATGTAGCAAAGCTAACCAAAATTTTCATTTTTGCTCTGTTAGGCCTTGCAAATACTGATCAGTTAATTACTTTACTGCATCAAAGGAAATCTAAATGATAAGGACAATAGGATAACCAATGAATTATAGGAAGGTAATTTGGCATGGCGGGGCTGGTAGAGGATTTTGTATATTACAAATTACATGATGCAAGAACTATCAAATATGGCTTCCTAAATACTTTTGATTATTCTGCCATCCCTTTTCAATTCCAATGTGCTTTTCTCTTGTTTCAGCTCCCTTTGTTCTTTCACCAGGCTCAGTGTTTGTTTCCTTCTATTTGTCTCTCTTAACCTTTTCATTTTTTATTTTATACTTTACAACATTTCATTTCAGTAGCTTACCATTTTTTCAATTAGCATCTCATTTCTTGACTGATGTTGGCCATTAAGTTAACCATGATGAGAGTAAATAAAAATATTAAGATAACAATAAAACAAGATATGGTGCAACAGCATTGGGATGAGGCAGGCTTATCCGTTCCCCTTCCGCCAACCCACATTTCAATAGTTAGCAAGCAACCCATAAAAAAAATTCTTGTTTCACCAAGCCACATTCCCTCCATCATGGAAGACAAGGTCACACAAACTTTCTACATAATAAATATGTCCTCTATTTTTCAGTTCCAAACCATTACTTCACCTTGACATTAATACCAACAAACAACAAACAATTTGATTCATAATCCAAACGGAGTTGAATCCACAGATAGAATGTTAAGTGAATTTACCTCCCTAGGACCATAAACCGCAGCAATGACTTTGGTATTACCCATTTCGAAAGAGGCAGAACTGCAAATAATTGAATACAGGTATAAAATGATGCAGCCTATCTAAAGCATATCGAAACTTACTCACATATTTGCACCAAACCAAGTTAATTTAAACTCAAAAAGGAAAGGTAGATTAACTTAATAATGCAAGTAGAAAGAAGTGTTAGTGTTTACCCATCTGCTCTTGACACAACCCCTATTTCAGCACGAAGTTGTCTCATCTGAGAGTAAAAAGGGGCAGAGACGAATCAAAGTAATAAGAGAATGAAGACAGCGATGAAAAGAGAAGAAAATTAGTGTGATGCGATAAAGAAAGAGAAACCTCCATTGGACGGCGACCATCTAAACGAAGACCTTCAGGATTAACGTATTCCATCTTTGTTCGACCGGAGAAGCGAAGAAGTGTGCCAACGTCCGGAATGTTTTAGAGGAGACGCTGATCAGGGTTTTACATTTTCTATTTTGGGAATTTATTTGTTATTTTTATTTTATTTTATTTATAATTAATAGTAATTCTTGTTGTTGTTTTTTAAGAAAAGTATTAGAAACACACCTAAACGTGACACAAATTATTAGTTTCATTTTCGAATAATTGATAGTGCTAGAAACACCTTTCTACTTGACTAACTAAACTCAAATATACCACTGATCTTGTAATAAGAGTGAAATACACGCCTAAATTATTGCAAAGTTAAGGAGTGTTTTTAACACCTATGATAGTTCATGGGTGTATTTTAATTTAGTTAATCAAGTAGAAGGATATTTTTAAGACTAATAATAGTTCAGGATATAACTAATAACTTGTGTCAAGTTTAGAAGTATTTTTAGTAAATTTTTTTTCAAAACTTCCTATTCTCGTCGTTGTTCACAAATATATATAAAAAAAAAAGAATAAATTGAATCAAAGCAATTTGACGCACACTATTAAAAAGTCAAAAATAGAAGAATCAAATGGAAGTTTGAATATCTATTGGTCATCTATTTCAAATGTATATTTCATAATTTGTTATAACAAAATTATAAAAAATCACAAGAAATAATTAGATGTGCTATTGTCATTTATAATTTAATTATTAAGTCCATTGAAAATTATGATCCAATATATGTATTAACGAAAAATAACATAGCGTAACTCGTAAAATTAGTCATAGTCACAGACTAACCTAAACACTATACTATTATACATACATACATATATATATCCTAAATATTAAAATTAAGATGAAATAATCCTAAAAAATTACTTCTATTTTGGTAGACACCAAAAGTGGAAGAAATGTGTTGGAGTAACATTTTAATATATATATTAAGTTTTCTTCATATGAATTGTCTCTGTGGGTAAATTACAAATGTTTACTACACGTTGAAGTGTATTACTTCTCATATTAAGTTGTGATAAAATGTGGCAATAATTTTTTATATAATTCTTATAACCTGTAACATATTATTATTTCATTATTTTACTTCTTTTTATTCTTGTAACTTAGGTAATTAAGCTATTCATTTATTATTCATTATCTTCCTATTCATGACAGAGAAGAATTACTCAAACTATAAATAGTGGTAATTTTACTTTATTTTGTGAAGAAACAAGAGGCAAGAAAATATAGAGTGAAGAAAAATGAGAAGTATTATATTGTGTTTATATTAAGGTCAGAACGGTGAAAGAGACAGTTGAGATAAAAAAGAAAACATTCTAAGTCATCAATTATATTCAATATATAAAAGAAAGTAAGTATATGTTGAAGGAATGTGTTTTTTTAGTGGAACTCTAGGCTCTTCAACTAATTCGAAGTTGTTTGAGTCATACAACGTTGTTGGGTTGTTGTATCCCAGAGAGGACAAGTCAAGTGTACTACTACTGGATTGGCATAAATTATGTTGAACTTGAATTTCCTTAAAGAAAGCGAGATATCCGCGTCTCAACCTAAATGAATTTTTATACAATTTTGTCATTTTATTTTTTCAACTATAATTTATTATATTTATGGTATATTACACTAACAAAATGTAACACGAATGACGTAATCATTACAGGAAACATTACTTGGGCAATGATTTTTTAATAAATAGTTACTTCTTTTAGCAATATTGTTTATTTATTATTATTTGTAGAAATACATAACAATATTATGATATGTCTGCACATGTATTAAAAGTAAATTATGCATGCAATATCAATGTATTATAAGTGTTTAAAAATATATTGTGCTTGTTTAATAAGAATTTGACACAATGTGTATTAAAGTATGCCATAAATGTATTAACCATCAATAGAACTTATATTATATATGTTTTCTAAATAGTTCTATGTAATATGTATTAAAAATGTATTATAAGTGTTAAATTAAAAAAAATTATTATTGCTATAGATGGTAAATATTTGCTTAATATAGTATATTTATGTAAATTTTCCATCATTATACCTTGCAATTTAATATTTTTTGTCTCAATTTATATGATGCACTTTACTTTATGAAGGGTAAAATATTTAGCTAGACCTATTAGAATTTATAATTTAAAACAAGTATAAATATTTGTATAATTATAAATTACCTATTAAAGTAGTTTTCTAAAATAAGTAAATTATTTCTAAATCTATAAATATATCATTTCTTACTTGTAATTTTATTTTTTATTTACTTATCATCTATTATAAGAATCCATGCTTCAAAAGTGAGTTCTTTTTTTTTCATTTCTTATTTGGTGTTTGGAATCATGTAAGAGTACGAACTAAATTTAAATTACGTACCACAGATTTATTTGAGAATTCAACAGAATTTTTTTCATACTGAAAATTCAAACTCAAGACTTCTAATTAAAGAAGAAATAATTTCGTCACTGCATCACAAATTATGTTGATCCAAAATAAATTATTTATTTAGACAGTGAGATAAAACTATTTGCATGTTAATATCATTTGGTTCTTGATCAACCGTTTATTTTCTATTTTAAAATAATAATGTTAGTTATCTTCGAAGATATTTGTTGACGAAAGTTAGGAAAGCCAGTGAGTTGACAACCCAATGAAGACCAATTAGATGAGTGGACCTTCCTTTTTCACATCACAGCTCAAAGCAACAAGAACCATTAATTAATGGGAAAAGGGTAAAAAAATATTCTATGGAATGAATAAAAATATTTTTTATTTATAATTTGGTGTAAAAATATTTTTGCTTTTGATGCTTTGATTCAAAAACATTGTTACTAAATAAATTAGAAATGTGATTCTTAGGAAACAGCCTCTCTACTTAGTGGTAAGGTCTGCGTACATTCTATCCTCCTCAGAATTCACTTGTGGAATTTCATTGGTATGTTGTTGTTGATTCTTTTTTTTTCTTTTTAAACATATTGTTTTCCTTATAGAAATATTATTTTTAAAGAACTCTTTTCTTGTTTCATCTCTTTAAAATTGCAGTAATTAATAAAAATATAAGAAAATAATTTTTTCTATCTCATTTTATCAATTAAGATAAAACATTGTATTCTTATAACGAATAATATTATGTCATATATAAAATCACAGTAAACTCAACATTAATTTTTATTTAAATAATAATATTTTAATATATTTGATGTAATTTTAATTTACAAGCACACGACCAAAAAAACTTGCTTATTTTCTAAAACTTGGTACTAAATCAAATGAAGTCATGTTTTTAAAACGGATTAAGCACAAAAAGAGGGCATATTTGGACGAGCAATGTGAAGATTGTGTTGAGTAATAATTGAATTTTGAATATATTTGGGGAAAAGGGGTGTTGTTGGCGTACAGAGGCAGCAACAGTAAGAAACCGAGGAAGAGAATAAATTCTCTAACCAGGTTCTTCATGCCTGCATATATTCTTCCTTCTCCTTCTCGCGAATTGATCTGCCTTTTCTTCCCTTTGTCTTTATATCAGATTTGATCTCGATCTCCTTCTTTCTTGTGGTTATTTTTCGTTGTGATGGCTTCAAAACGGATATTGAAGGAGCTCAAGGATATTCAGAAGGATCCTCCTACCTCTTGCAGCGCGGGTATCCTTCTTTTCATTTTTTTTATGTTCGCTTGTGTTCTTGTGTTATGTTTTGATATTCTTTTCTTACGTATCATTATTTCATGTAATTGTTTCTTACTAGCCTCTTAAATTAGTTTAAGAAATTTATTTATGTATTGATAAGATGTTTAGGCTCAACTTTGATGAAATGATTTGCCTCTGTTATACCTTGTTTTTGATGTTTGCCTTTTGGTATAGCTTTTTTCCAATTCTTTTGATTCAAGCATAAAAACTGAGTGAAGAATTTGTCCGTCGAATCAAAATGGATCAGTTTTCGAATACTAATTTGCAACATAATGTAGAAAGAAAATTTCAAGTACCTTAGAGTAATTCATAGTGCCATATATGGGGAAGGTATTATGCAGCTAAGTTGAGCCAACTAAATGTGGTAAAGACTGGGTATGGTTGAGTATTCTTTCTCCCATGATAATTTTTGTATGAGAGTCAAACTTTGTGTGGTTCTCAGGAAAAAGAAGTTTCACTCAATTGTCATTCAAAGAAAAATTATCATGTTATGTCAGAATGTAAATAGCTATTTTTATTTCTATGAAGTTCTGAATATATTTAACCGTCACTGTTATGTGCTTTTCATTATTAGTCGCTCTTTCTGTTCCCTTTTCTTTCTTTTTTGTCATATCTAGTTTATTCTGCTTATGGGTTTTGAGACGAGGGTTTCCAGGAAACAACCTCTCTACTTCTATGAGGTAGTGGTAAGGTCTGCGTACATTCTACCCTCCCCAGACCCCACTTGTGGGATTCCACTGGGTATGTTGTTGTTGTTGTTGTTGTTGTTATGCAAGCAAGTGGAAAAGCAAACTGTTGTAAGGTTTATTTTAATAAGCCTTCTAAAGTTGTGCATGTTACCATTAGAATTTTAGATGACAATGGTCAAACTTTTGTTAAAAGTGATATGTTGAATTTTTTAATAGGTTAATTCTTGGACATCATGCTTGGTTCCATTGACAAGCCTTCTCATGTGAGGTCAACTGTAGTTTCTCTTAGTATCATCTAATGTTGTGTTTTCATTCTTTTGTGTGCTTTCTGGATTATGAAGAGCAATCCTCAGGCATTATTATTTAGGCAGTAGCTCTATTTGCTCCATTCTTCGACATAGTTATGGACAAGAACTTTTCTTTCTTATGCTGACCACAAATGTATTTTGGCTGAGTGTACTCTGGATTTCTAATGAAAACCAGAAAGTTTTTCTATTGTGATTCCTTTTTATCTATAATGTAGGCTGTCACATTTGCTTGCTGTTTATTTTTTTATTTTTGAAGAAGTGCCTTTTACTCTTGAAGGGAAAAAAAAGGCTTATGCGTGAAGGTTTTGTGTAGTGGATTCTCGTGACATAACTTATATGACAACTTTTAATTTCTTGAAGCAATTAGAAGTGTGGCTTTGCTGTATATTTTATCATTCACCCATCATGCATTCTTTCACGCATCCCACTTTGTGTTTGTTCTCCTCATGAGCTGATAAAGAACTATATCATTCATATTGAAGCTTTGCAATTAAAAGTAGCACCTACCTATATGCCTTTCAGTGAAAATTATTTGTCTTACATTGTCATCCTAGTTCATTAAGTATATCATACTTCCTACTTCTCTTGAAATGCTATGGTTGTTTCCATCTGAGTGTTTACCTTTTTCTGTCCTTTGGAGATATTCTACTAGATTACCTTGTGCGCTTTTTTAGTTGTGTTGTAGGGCCTTTCGTTAATTCTTCAACAAGGTGTGTAAATGTTCTTGCATCTTTGTAAAGGATTGTAGTACATGCTATGTGGTAGATCATTGATTGTTCTTGTCTTCCTTGCCTTTGTACCATGTGTAACAGGTCCCGTTGGAGAGGACATGTTTCACTGGCAGGCCACAATTATGGGTCCCCCAGACAGCCCTTATACTGGTGGTGTATTTTTGGTTACTATTCATTTTCCTCCTGATTATCCATTCAAGCCTCCCAAGGTATGAATTGGTTCAAATTACTATCTGAGGTAATGAATTTTGCCTTGGTAATTATTTCTGTTGTTTGCTAGTGCCTTATTTATTTTTCAGGTTTATTATTTAGAGCATAGTTCTGCTGGATTTTGAATGTCTTCTAATTTAACTTTGAATGTAGATGTCTGTAATGATTTTCTGGTAATGAGCTCCTGGTCATGAATCATAGATTATCGAACATTGCAATCAACAGAACAAATAAGTTTGAGCTGTGAACGTGTGATGTGTCACTGGTTAATCCATTGCTGATTTTGTTTCTTGTAGGCGTTGTTGATTACACTTGTAGGATAATGGAGATGTCAATTTTTCTAAGTTACATAAACTAGCTGAGGTCAAGAAAATAGTGAATAGATTTTTAGGTTGGAGAGGGGGCTGATTCATCAGTTTATTTATTTTGCATGTGTTTGACTTTTTTACTCTTTCTCGGATAGGTGACTAAAGAGGAATAGTGAGAGAATTTTCATGAAATTTAGGCTTATTAAAGACTGACATCTACTAATTAAGAATTGATAGTCATGTCTGGGAACTCCAGAGAAACATTTTACTAGTAGCATAATTTTTCATCAAGAATACCTTATCCAAAAAAAATATGGAAGACACTAGGATTTTCCTGTAAAGTCAGCATCACAGAATACTCAGTACAACATTTAATTTATAGAATGAATAAATGTTTTTTTGGTGAAGGATTGAGAATGTGCAATAGCTTCGATCTGGAAAGAAATCATGGTTAATATCAGCATAGTTCTCTCTCGCTCTCTGTGTCTGTAACTCGGTACACTTCCATAGTATTGTATCAAATAAAATATGTATATATCCAACTATTAGAAAACGTAACCTATCAGCCATGACAATTATCTGGCAACATTTGGTGGAACTTTAAAGTGTACCTACATATTTATGTGTTTTTCTCCCGTCAACATTATTGTGTTGTAGTTATGGATGTATCTTTTCAGATTGCTTTTAGGACAAAAGTTTTCCATCCAAATATTAACAGTAATGGCAGTATATGCCTGGACATATTGAAGGAGCAGTGGAGCCCTGCCTTAACTATCTCCAAGGTTCATTCTCACTTTTCAAGCTACCTTTTATCTTCTGAGAAGTAATACAAGCTAAAGAAAATAGACATATTCTTTTAGAGCCTTGGAAGTCATGGTTGATAAAGAGCCCTTGCAAGTTGTATATAATCTGAAGGATATGCCAAAAAAAGTATATAATCTGAAGGATAGCTGGATAGGAAATAAATTTTTGACCTGTTAAAATAGGAGATAATTTAATTAGACATTACATATAATTAGGATTGTGTCCTTTAGCCTCTTGTGGTTTCTAATTCAAGCTGTTGAAGTACTAGTGAAATCACTTCAGTTCTATGTATGATGTCAATTACCATTCAACAGTGTTGCTAATTATAATCGTGTCTCAGTTCTCTAGCGTATCATCAATGTTTTTCATGGATTGATGTGTTCCTTTTGTACTGCTCCTCTAGACCAATTTAATTGGTTGATTTTTACAAATGTGCATTTAGATGAACTTATTAAGGGGGAATGAGTTCTGTATTGCCTTCTGGTCTTGCTTTCAATTTGCTCACTTTTAACGGACCCAAATCCTGATGACCCCCTGGTGCCAGACATCGCTCACATGTACAAGACAGACAGGGCCAAATACGAATCAACTGCCTGGGTTTGGACCCAGAAGTATGCTATGGGTTAAGATATTACACGTGAAGGGTCTGAATCCTTGTAAAATGAATTCATTTGTCTGTCATCTCTACTCTCCCAGTCAACCCGTGTAAAATAGCATTAAACATTTTCTTCTACAAGAAAAAAAGGAGATGCTTTGAGTATTCTTAATGAATACAACATTTAAAGGAATCTGGGATGTGTTATTTATCTGGACTATGGTTACAACTTTGATTTCAATGGTTTGTCATTTTGTGTAAAACTTTCGACATTTTTCATGTTTTAATTTTCAACCAGTTCAGATAAACACTTTATAAAACGTGTGTGAGAGAGAACTATCATTCCATCTGCTGAGGTGGGATATCTTCACGTTCTTATTATCTAGTTTTATCTAACCATGGCAGCGTAAGAATCAGGAAACAGATAAATGAGCCTATGTGTTGAATTCCATCTTTGTAGGTATAGTTTTTGTTCTTTTTGTGGTCACATACTTTTGCTGTTACTTTCTAGTGGTGCATTAATGTGTTTATGCCTTTATGGTCATCAATATTTGTCTATTTGAAGCAATAAATTAAAGTTAAGTGATGTTTGTTCCCTTGAAGAGTCATCTGATTTATTTTTGAATTGACTCTTGCCAAATTTTTAGTCTCGTCTTTGTTGCTGAGTGCATATACATAAATATGAAATGGAGAAAACAACTCCAAAGGCCAAAACCTGGTCCCTATACTCATAACATTATGGGACCAGTCACATTACACTTAAATTTATATTGTCGGTGTATGTAACTTAAATTGTTCCGAAACAATTGAAAATGTATTAATGTATCTCTGAACAATTAAAATTATTAGCGAAAGCGAACATCACTTCCAATTTGATATCTAAATGGCATCACTTTCAACCTCGTGAAAATGACTTATCTAAATGGAAATAAGTATATTAGGCATATAAAAGATGCTATTTATTAGCTTTTATTATGTACTCCATAATAGGTAAGTCTTACACATGTAACGACTTCATTGAATATGGGACTCTTGCCATCCATTTATACTAGGTCCATAGAAATGAGTCAACTATAGGTAATTCATAGTTCAATTTGTTTAGAAATATAGAATTGGGATCAAGATAATATAAAATTGGGTCAATCTCAAGCAGTTTAAACTTTAACTCAGTTGAGAAAAAAATTCAATCGAGTCTAATTAAATTTCCAATTCAATCCGTTTTACAAATTTTTATTTGCATTGAGTGGATCATCTTAAATACCCGTTTATTTGGTTGGTATAATGTTTGGTGACAAAATCAAAAACTTATTTTTTTAAATAGCAATACGTTGAAATTTTTGAGATTAACCCCAAAGTATATTTGAATGGATTATGACCCAATCCAAAATCTAATTTAGCCCATTTTAATCTTTTCTATTTAGTTCGACGTGTCCATCTGACACCCTAATTTAAACTATTATCCTTGTGTCATAATTTATATGACACCGTATGATTATATACAAAATTTAAGAAGAAAAAAAAAAGACGATTTTTAAAATTTGTGATCTAAAATTAACCTTAAATATTTATATAGCTATAAAATATTTCATTAAAAGTAAAAAAGAATTTTAGACTTAAATTATCTCTAATTATAAATATGAATTTATTTTTTAAACGAATCAAAAAGAATGAACTGGTTCTTTTCCTCAAGCATGCTTTGCTTGGTCCCCAAACTTCCAATCCCAGTACCCAAAAAAAAAAAAGACTTCAACTCTGTAGATTGGTAATTTGATATTTTCTAATTTGAATCAGGCAATGTTCCTTGGTTAGATTTGGAAATACTTAAAATAAAAATGGACGTATATAAAATATATGTGAAAATTACTAAAAAATTTTGTAAATAATTAATTCTAAAGTCATAATTACAAAGGTATAATGACTTCCGTGAAAATAATTTAATACTTGAACCTCGCCTTTATCTCAAATGAATTTTACAATTTTAAATTGATGTTTCAAAAAATAAATATAATAGTGAAACAAACTAGTTTATAAAATATTAGTTCACTATATGAAAACAATTTATATTATAGAGTTCATCAGACTCTATAATTACTAAGGAGTAAGGACTCAATTAAATATTTATAAGTATTTATATTAATTCAAAACTCAGTTATTATTATGGATTAATTTAAAATCTCTGAAAATTTTCATAAATATGAGTGTTTGAATCCACCTTTACTGTAAACGGCTAAACGCTTACGTATAATTCGAATATTGTTTAATTTGATATCGTCATGTTTTTCCTCCTTTTTTTGGGCTTATATTTTTATTTAGTTGATAGTTACTAATATCTTATTTTGAATTCCTTTTATACCTTGGCGTGCAAGAAATAACAATTACATGTGGTGCAATAGGTAAGATTATTTTTTCCTTAATTAAAGATTTTAAATTTGAATTCTTAGTAAAAAATATTTTTAGTAGGGAGTATTTTTTTGAAATAAAATTCTACGCGGTGTAAATATAAAATAATCGAATTCTACCCCCACCCCCCAAAAAAAACATATCTTTTAATAATGGAACAAATATTAAATGTGATGTTATAACCAATTTAAATATACACAAAATATATAGGACTTGTTCAAACTATTGGAAATTTGGGATGTTACATCAAATGACCATTCACTCATTTCAATTACCAAAAAAATATCATTCAGAATATACGCTCAATATATATTTTACGTGCAAAATGTATCATAATGTATATTTTATATAACTCTTGGTAGATTATATTTTCGTATAATCACTATATATTTTTTTTAATCTTTTTATTTGTTATGTATATAAAATATGATTATATTTGTCATAATTTAATTAGTTTATGGTATATATTTGAAACTCTATCAAAATTATTTCACATGGCAGCAGAATCAATGCATTTTATTTTATATCAAAATAATTCTCAACCTCCGATATAATTTTCTTGTTTTTTTAGCATCAATAATCTAAAAAATGCAAATTGTCCTTCAAAGGCCAGTTTAACGAAATATATATATTATTTTTAATAGAATTAAACTTCAGAAATTTAGAAAAAATCAACCTGACTTCTGAAGATCAAATAACTAATTTTTTTTTAAGAAAAATGAAAATATGTTAATGAATGATATATTTAAACCCTTTGTGATTATTAAGTCATTTTGGACCTTTTCTACATTTTATATTTTGATCTCTACAGTCTAAACTACTATTTTTATGGGTTTGAATATTAGGTGCTTGGTTAACAAGCAAAAAAAGTATTCCACTTTTTTAGATAATTAGCATATATATAAGGGATTTACTGAATCAATTTTATAATCAGTAAAAGTTGTGAGATTTCTTAGGAGTATTAATTTTCGGGTACGGGTAAATGTATTTGGCAAATTGGCTGACATGTGGCCGCTGATCATCCCGGTGACACTACCTCATTCTTCGCTTCAAAATAATTATCATAATTCTATTTTTAAAATTAAATTAATTTTTAAAATTAAATTAATTTTTAAAATTAAATTTTGTAGATTGATTTCATATTTAAAAAATTAAAGCCAGATATTTAAAAACACTTAAAATATTATAAAGCATATTTTTTTCACATCAATATTAAAATAAAACAAATCTTCACATAGTAATCATAACTTTTATAATTTGGTTTTTAAAAAAAAAAATATGATAAATATTTTAAAACGATGAACGTATATCATATTTACAGTGATTAATTATGTGTATACACATCGAAAATAGATCTAAGATGAATTTTAGAGTAGGGTCTTTAGGAAAATAGACTAAGAAAATTTATACTCCTTTCGTTCTATTTTATATATCATTTTTCCTTTTTTGCTCTGGCCCAAAAATATATCATCTTACTTTAATTAAAATAGTTTAATTTTAAAATCTCTTTTTTATCTTTAATAAAATAATTCTCATCTACACAAATATCTAAGAATATTCTTAGATCATAAATTTCAAAAGTCTTTTGAAATTAGTTACGATACTAGTTCAAAAAAATTACTTTACAATGGAGTTTGTACATTTAATTTTGACTTCAATTTAATATCTTACTTTTCTTAAAAAGAAATAAAATATATACTTTTAAAACTACACATATTGTATTACTCTCTTTGCCCCACTTTATATAATTAATATTTTTTTATTTTAATTAAAAATAATTTATTCTTAAAATTCTTTTAAAGGTAAGAATGATTTTAGACATAAATTTTAAAAGTTTTTTTTTTCTAAATATCGTAACAAGTCAAAAGATGTCATATAAAATGGGACAAGGATTTCTACCCATATAAATATTAATATCTTATTTTAAATCACAAATTTAAAAAATATTATATTAAATCAAAATAACTAATATAAATTGGGACGAAGTGAGTATTATAATAGAATTTTTTGAATTTTCAAACCGGAACCATGTTTTTCATTATGATGAAATAAAAGAATTTATCTCCTTTTTTTTTTGGTATAAAAATATTGAAAAAGTACTATTAATTATTTACAGGAAAAATGGAAAAACTTGCTGGGCAAGGAGCGTAGGCGATAGACTCATTTACCTGGCCCACTTTCCCATGCGGCGGATCGTTTTAACCGCCTTTCATTTTTAACTCTTTATTTGGCTAATTACGTTACAATTTAAAAAAGATAAAATATTACTCCACCAAACATAAAATCCAACTCAAAGGTCAAAAAATTATATAAAAAATTGATCAACAATTTGAATACCATGATACTTGGATATACTGTATATTATATTGAAAAAGCAAATTTTCTATACCTACCAACAAAGATTTATTTGCTTTCGATTTTTAAAATTGTTTATATACCTTATTATAAATATTATATGTATGTTCTTTAATAAAATGACGGTTAAATATATACAATAAACATTCTTATCTGAGTCGATTTATGTTATTATCGTAGCTCTGAAACATCTTAAAGAAAAAACATTATTTAATGAGTCAAAGATTAATATAAAAAAAAAAGATTAGAAGGAAATGAATAAAATTCGAAAAAAAGGTGTAAATATAGTAGATAAGTTTGACTACTCTGAAAATTGGGATGTTGTTCCTTTATAATCTCTTGATTCTGTTCCCTCTTCTCTCTCTCACTTTGGTTTCATTGACTAGTCGTTAAACTCCTTCACTTACTGTTACACTTTCTCCTCATTCAAGACTTGTTCTTCCTTTTATTTCTCTCTTTAATTTCGCATATAAACTCTATTCTTCCCAACTCTCCATGTCCAAAAAATGGAAAGAAAAACTTCACAAAAAATCAGAAAGTGTATAGTCCACAAGACTCTCACTACTTCTACTACTACTAAGCATAATCACAACAACTTCCCTCCCAGAGTTGTTCGGATTTCATATACT
>DF361639.1:30390-48820 GCA_000787875.1 Solanum virginianum
AAATTAAGAATGAATCATAATCACAACAACTTCACTCCCAGAGTTGTTCGGATTTCATATACTGATTGTGACGCTACTGATTCTTCCGGCGACGATGAGGACGACGAGAAAAATGGACTGACAAAATACGTCACGGAGATTAGATTTGAGAAGAGAGACGTCAGGAAATCCAGCAATAAGAAGAAGAAGAAGAAGAAGGTGGTGGATTTGAAGAAAGATGAGAATGTTAAGAAGTTTCGTGGTGTTAGGCAGAGGCCATGGGGGAAATGGGCGGCGGAGATTCGAGATCCGGTGAGAAAGATGAGGATTTGGTTAGGTACTTTTGAGACTGCGGAAGAAGCTGCCATGGTTTATGATCAGGCCGCTATTCAAATACGCGGACCTGATGCTTTAACCAATTTTATTGAGCCGCCCTCGAAGAAAGAAAGTATGATCACTTCAGTATCAGATTATGATTCTACAGGGGAATCTGAAAACCTCTGTTCTCCTACCTCTGTTTTGAGGCACGACGATAACAACAATAATAACAATACCAACAACAACAATTTTGATGTTGATGCTGGTGCTAAAATTACCAAGGAAGAAATGGATGCTGAGAGGAAAAGAATGGAAATCGCTATGCAAAATGATGAAAATGGGATTATGTTTGATGATAGTTTGCCGTTAATGGATCAGAATTTCCTTAAGGATTTCTTCGATTTTCGGTCACCTTCGCCGTTAATGGATGATGTATTATTGCCATTTTCATTACCAGAAGAGTTGAAATTTGATGAAAATAGTAAGTTGGATGAAAATACGTGGGCAACTGGTTTCTATTATTCTTGATGGCTACGGACAAATAATGGAAGTGGAAGTACAAAGTAAATATATTATTTTTTTCATTTCAACTTTCTCTAATGTTCTTTCCGAGAAAATGTAAGGAAAGTTTTTGGTGGAAATTCTTGGTGCATAACTATGATTTTAGTTCAAGTTTTTCTTTTTTGTCTTCCTAGTAAGTTAATGTTTAGTCTTTGTCAATCGTGTCGAAAATAGTATTATGTCTGTGCAACTATTCTAAGTTGTTTAAGAATATATCGTATTTTTATATGTTATGTTATTATTATTATTTATAAATTGTTGTTTGTTTGTTTTCATTTTTTATGTGATCATTGACATATGTTAAATTTAACGTTGAACAGGGAAAATCGTTGTTGGATCCACCATTAGTACTAAAGTTAATTTTTGACTTTGATTCCTTAAAATAAATAATAAACTAAATATATTAAATGCAAAGTGATGAATTAGGTGAACCAAAATCTCATAATTTATAATGTTTAGATCTTTCGGCTCTTTTGATATCAATAAATAATAAAAGACTAATAATAGTAAAAGTCTATTGTGTTTGTACCTTTTCTTTGTCATGGACGTGTGGGAGAGACAACTTTCTAATGAACATATTCATACATGTATATTCTAAATACTGAATATCTCAACGTGACTTGAGAAAATTAATAGATGAAAATTAATTTTTTTAGCTCTATCACTGATTCTTATGAGACATAAAATATGTAAGTTGATATAATTACAGTCTTGCAGACTTTTAAACTTTTTATTTATGAGATTTTATTAAATATATTATCGTTATTATTTGATATATTTTGTTGAATTTCGAGCCCCGTTACTGGTGTCACAGACTTGATCGTGATTCTAAACTTGCTAAGCATTAGAGTTAAGCTGATTAGTAACTTAGCGTTAAAAATTTGCTAGATCTGTAATTCGTTAGAATTACGACCAAGTCCGTGACACAAGGACAGTTTATCTAATCAAGACAAACTTCAGAGTTTTTAAGTGGAATAATGTAGAGTAACACCGTACTTAAATTCTTTTTGTGAATATTGCCAATAAAACTCTCTTTTTTTCTTTTCTGGTAGCCAGTAAAGTGCCACTTGGTCTTGAGTCTTTAGGGGGGTGTTTGGCTTTTTCACAGTGGCACTATGAACAAATGGTCTCTTGTGCAGCCTTTGTCACCTGCATTTGCAGTCTTTCATGCATTTACAGGACTTTCGAATTTTGACCATGACGCCCAATTGCTTCTCTGTTCCTGGTTTGCTTTCCTATTTTTTTAATTTGTCCTTTGTAAGTTTAAAATATTGAGAAAGATTACACATTTCCAAGTTTAAACTAAAAAATGAGAAAAATAGATTGTATTTTAGTAAAAAACTAGTGCTCCAGTCTCCACCGTATGCATGTGCGTACTTTCTTTTCCATTTCAAATAAAATAAGATTCAAAATTAAGAATGAATAAATATGTAAGTTGAGTTTCTAAAAAGAGTAAGTAATAAATAATATATACATAAACTTTGTGAAAAAAAGTAAGCAATTTACTTGAAATTAAATAGGTCTCAAATTACCATAAACAACAAATACACCTTAATTCTAAATAAAATTAATATGTCATCTGGTGAAAGCACATTTAACTTTGAAGATTTTAGAATTATAGTTTTTTCAAATACTACAAATTTAACATAACAAATTGATATTTAAATGATCTAATACTTAAAAGTTTATTATATTTGTAAACATACACGAAGAAATACAAAATGCACATATTAATCAAAGGTATCATATATTCAACCAAAAATTACAAGGACCAAAATAATAATTTGCTAATATTTGAAGAACTACAAATATAAAACATGCTTAATTTCCCAAAAAACAAAGATTGAGTTGGAACATACGGGGAAAAGGACGTGTGTGAGGTTATTATTGGTCCCATAAAATTTGATTTTAATTGGGAATACAATGAATGCATAATATGCATAACAGGTTCTCAGTACCATATTTTGGCACATTTTGTGTCAGCTTCAGCAAGGTTATTTTCTATTTTTTTAAAAGAAATTTATTATTTTGTTTTATTGTAATTTGATTAGTGTGTGTGTATATATATATAAAACTTTAGTTCTTAATTTATATTCTTCAATTATAGTTTTATTATTTTGTATGTCAAAGATATTTATATATATTCTGTAACTATTTTGAGTAAAAATTAATGATTGATGACGAAAAATACTTTAATTAAAGGCATCTCAATAAATCTTTTCACATTAAATTTGCACCAAAAGAAAAAAATGATTTACTATTACACAAAATATATGTTATGAGTTATTTTGAAATAAAAATTTATAATATTTAATCATTACCACTTAACCAAGATATTATGCATTGATACAACTAATTGTATACGTTTGATTTTAAATTATTTTCATGCACATACACATGCTTCATAAGAGAGATGTATTTATGTTTGTGTTTAAGTTGTATATCGCGATAATGTAAAATAATTTTTATATCAAGTTATCCGATTGCAGGAACCTTTCGAGTAGGGAGAAATTACTGCACAAATTACGTACATCCTATAATGGCCTCTCTTTATTATATTTTTTATAGTAGTAATTTATCTTTTCCAGTAATGAGAACGCGTGCATAAAAATAATTCCAAATAAAACGTATACAATTAGTAGTATCAATGCATAATATCCTGGTTATTCCCAATGGTCCATTTAAAAAGTTTTTCTTTTTTTTGGTTTCTCATACGGTGTTTGGTATCCGGTGTTCACATTAGAGCCCGATTATTCTGAATTCGTACCGCATAAGGCACCATTCAGGGAGAAACATTCCCTGCTAAGAATTTTTTCATATCCAAAAATCGAACTCAAAACTTTTGATCAAAGGAGAATTAGCCTTATTCACCGCACCACATTCTTTGATGCTCATTTTTTCGTATCACGTAAACATAATTTACAGCCATTATAACTTTTAAGTACTAAAGTATTTTAAATGTATCAGAAAGTAAATATATTTTGACTTTATGCTAATTAAGGAAATTGCAAGAAAATTTTCTTTCTGTCAATTAAGGAAAAAAATGACCAATAAAGATGTCTGTCTTTATGAGGTTAAGTCAATAATTCTGTCATATTTAAAGAAAAAAAATGAAACTATCTGACAGCTCTTACACAGCATGCTTGTACGTATTAGAAATTAATATAAAGTAAATATCAACTTAAAACATAAGCAAGACTCTTATAAGGGGTTTTTTAGTTGGTGAAAAATGTCAATAACTAACTAAACAGTTGTTATAATAGATCATTAATTATTAAATCGGTTTAATTTCGGACCTATACAAAATTCTGAGCACAGTAACTTTTTTTTGCGAAAGTTCGTTGAGAGTCAAATATGACATTATTGTGTATTAATTATGACTAATCATTCTGAGGTGTAGGGGACTGTCTTGTCAAATTTGATACTGCCAACATTGTTATAGCTGTTCTTCTTCATAGTACTTTCCTTAATACTAATGTTAAAAATCATTAAAGTTGAATGACAACAGCTGTAATAAAAATTAAAATCCCTCTTTAATTTTACAGTGCTCCAAAATTAAAGCTGAGAAGCAACCTAGTGGCTGAATTTAATTTTCCACCAAAATATTTGTGTTTTTACTGCTCTACTAAACAAACGATATATATGATGAACATATAGATTGGACCCCTTGTCACTCCTATAAATATTTTTTGTTTGTTTGATATACATTTGAAATCTTACAAATGATAATTACGTGATGTGCTATGTATATAACAAAGTTAATTCTATGTTATGAACAAGTATTTCTTATTCATGAGTTGATTTTTGAGATTAAATTAGAATAAATATTTATTTTTTTTAATCTTAGCATTAGACAAACTCATTCAATTCATGATTTATTCATTGATGACACAATCTTATATCTCTCT
Source organism: Solanum virginianum (assembly GCA_000787875.1). Classification (NCBI taxonomy): domain Eukaryota; kingdom Viridiplantae; phylum Streptophyta; class Magnoliopsida; order Solanales; family Solanaceae; genus Solanum; species Solanum virginianum. The sequence continues at coordinate 35,157 of DF361639.1, forward strand.
CACCACGCTTTGGTGTGTAGCGAGCCCTAGGAGTACGGTAAAGGTGTCAAATATGACCCAAAAATTAATGACTTGTCTAACACATCCAAAATGTCAAATTTGGAAGTAAATCTGGTCTGTCCAATATAATTCATTTGAAAAATAATCTGCATTTTAGTTCAATACACCAATATCAACCTAGTTTTAATCCATTTTAAAATTTTAGTTTTGTTTGAATTTACTGCTTGACATTTATTTTGATATTTTTTGTGCATTTGCTTTTTTTGTATGTTGTACTCATGTTATAAGTTTACTAGTGGGCAAAGTGATGTAGCTGGTTAAAGGAGCTGGCACTCATATAGCTCCCATTTTTGAGACAAGTATAACATAATTAATTATATGTATTCATACTCATGCAGATTTCGAAGGCCCATAAATCTTCTATACAAGAAAACAAGACAATATAGTTTGGAGAGTGACAGCCCCATGTGGCTGATATGCCTAACGTTTTCTTCTTCTTCTTCTTCTTTTTTTTTTTTTTCAAGTATAGTCTTGAACCTTAAAAAAGGATGGAGAACCACTGCACCTATAGAACTTCTTGTTCAGTGGGTGTTTAACCTTATACTTATACCATTTTTTTTCTATTTTTTATATGGATACACAAAGATTTTTTCAGGGTCAGTGAGTGCTCGAGCGCCCGAAACCCAACACGTGGATCCGCCCCTGCTCAAGGGTTCATTCGACCCCCCTCCCTCGACAAAAACTTATATATATAAGGTGAATTTTCTATATTTTTATAATCAGTGGTGTGGGAACTAATTTTTCTTTTCGAAGAATTTCATTTTGGAACTTGTCTTTCAAAATGGAGCCCTTTTTGCATGCAAAATATTTGAAAGTGAATTAATGGATGTGGGGCAATAAACAGCTAAGCCTTTGATCAGCTGGAGATAATACTTGCATTTCACGGATTTATAACACTACATGAAATGGGAGAAAGGTAAACAAAATGATTAGGTTAAAAACAGCTGATGCAGACCACTCAAGCAACAAACTACCCTACCTTACATTAATTCCAAACGGTCTTAAAATTCTCCAAACAAAACAAAGAAACAAAATGAAAAGCCAAGAGACGTTCATTCATACCATAAATAAAATTATTGATGGGACATTTTCTTTTTTGTTGGTTAAATAGCATATTTTTATTAATTATATAAGCAACATAACGAAAAGTATGGTCCTGATACATAAAAGGGATCAGACAAGGGTAACTTGCATGATTAACAATATTAAAAAAATATTTATCATTTATAATAATAATATTTTTTTCGTTTAACACTTATAATACATTTAGTAATATAATTTTAATTGTAGATGACATAGTACTGATTGATGAGACTCGGACTAAAGTTAATGATAGGTTGGAGGCCTGGAGACACGCCTTGGAGTCTAAAAGATTCAAATTGAGCAGGACCAAAACTGAATACTTGGAGTGCAAATTCAGTGCTGAGAGGGATGAAGGAAACTGTGATGTGAGGCTTGCCACTTGGTGGCTCCGGTGGCTGAAAAGATGAGGGAAGCGAGACTGCGATGGTTTGGACATGTACAACAAAGGAGTATCGAGGCTCCTGTTAGGAGGTGCGAGAGGTTGGTCTTAGGAGCTACACGGAGGGGGAGAGGTAGACCGAAGAAGTACTGGGGGGAGGTGATCAGACATGATATGGCGGAACTTGATCTCATTGAGGACATGCCCCTAGATAGAAAGAAGTGAAGGTCGCGAATTAGAGTAGTAGGCTAATTGGTAGGGTTAGGTGGATGCATGGCCTTGGGATATAATAGGGTTAGGTGGAGGACATGTTTTTTTATATTATGTGTTCTCATTATCTATCATATATGTGCTAGTTTTTTTTTTCATATTTACATACTGCCATGTGCTATTCATTATTAGTCGCTCCTTCTGTTCCCTTCCCTTTCTTTTTTGTTATATCTGTTTATATACTGTCATGTGCTTTTGGTTATTAGTCATTCTTTCTATTCCCTTTTTTTTCTTTTTTGTCATATCTAGTTTATTCTACTTATGGGTTTTTGAGGTGAAGTTTCCCAAGAAACAACCTCTCTACTTCTATGAGGTAGTGGTAAGGTCTGCGTCCATTCTACCCTCCCCAGACCCCACTTGTGGGATTTCACTGGGTATGTTGTTGTTGTTAATTTTAATATATATTATAGAAAATTATTTACAACGTATATATAATACGAGTTTCATTGATGGATTATACATTTTTCTTCCACTTTAACACACATTGTGTAGATTTCTTACCACACAAGCATAATATATTTTAAACACCTATAATACATTTATATTGCATTCATAATTCACTTTTAATACAAATGTAGAATTATCGATCATAGTATTGTTATGTATTACTATTAGAGAATTTTTCAAAAAACACAAACATTTGAAATATAATAAGGCAAAAAATAGCTATAGTTTCCTAAAATTACTATTTATAACCACATGTTATAAGAGAGAGGCGAGCGAGATCGAGAGAGACAAGCGAGATCGAGGGAAAGTCGAGAGAGGCGAATTATATATGTATATTTGTCAAATTTTATGTGTATGTCTGTCAAATAACTGGTATATGTGCAACTGATATACATATATAATTGTATATCTGACAAGCGAGATCGAGAGAGGGAGGAGAGAATGAACGACAAATGATAGAGAGTGGAGAGAGACGAATGGTGTGTGTATATATATATCTGTTAAATAATTGTACATATGTAACTAATATACATATGTATTTGTATAACTGACAAGAGATTGTAGAGAGGCGAGAGAGGGAAAAAGAGGAGAAGGAATTAGCAATAAAACTCTAATTATAACTATAAATTATAATTTTTTCAAATCATGGCGATATAATTTAAATAAATATTATATATTTGCCTAGTTACATAATTTACCACATTATAAATAAATAAATAAATAATATTTTAAAATTAATAATTATTTATTTAAAAAATGCTCGCTAAAATAATTTTTCCCACTAATAATATTAGAGTTACTGTTACAACTTAAAACACGATTCTTCTTAGCAAAATCAAATTTTGATTTTGCTGTGATAAGAACATCTTCGACAAACGTTAGAGAAAGTGGTGCTTTATTTTGCTTGGGCATATTGAAGACGAGGAAATCTGACACATACATAATTTGATAAAGAAGACGTAGACCAAAATAGTTTGAGCAACAAATTTAACTTAGCTCCTGATGGTGTCCATTAAATTAAGCTAATAAAATGATCAACTTTGCTAAATAGCATCTATATATACTTCAAATGATTTTTATTTACGCATATGCGATGGTATAAATAAATTTTATTCATACGCAATATTTATACAAATTTAATAAATTTATAACAAAATATTACAGCAAATGAATAATATTGCATATTATCACTTCAATTTCCTTGCATAACATGATTTATTATTATTAATAAAATTAATAACATAAATTTATACATATGAAAAGATAATAAAATTTTTTTTTATTTCTTAAATAAGAATGATATTCTTGCGGTGTCTTTTTAATTATCATAATCACCCTAATCAATTATTTTAAATTAGGTAGATACTAGAATAAGAATAAAACTAAGTCAAAGTGATAAACTTCGTCTTTCTTTTTAAACTGAACAAATAAAATTAAATAAATATTTTTATATCTTTCAATGATTATATTCATGAAAAAAAGAAAGTACATTAAATAATAAATAAGTCAAAAAAATTATATTACTTGAAATGATGTAACAAGTATTATGGTCTTCTTTCTAAAGAGATTCGATTCAGAACTCTTATATGTCCAAGGTTCAATATTGAAATAATTTCAGAGGTTTTTCCTGACTTTATCTGTGTCAACAAACAATTCGAAATACCTTGACTTTTTTAGAACAAGTCTGAGTCAGATAGCAATGATTCGAAACACTTCTTTTTACACTATTTCGAAAACCCAAGGACTCAATCATATAAATGTAAAATACAGGATTTCCAATCCTAGCAGAAAAGGGAGGAAAACGAATATTCAATTTAAAGTGAGTAAATAGAATTCCATTTAAATTTGATCCTTAAAATTTTATCGACGTTAAGCCAGAGAAAATAAATATATTATTTAAAATTTATATAAAACATACTATAATTATAACAATCAACAAGTTAAAATATTTAAAAATAAATAAATTTTTAAAATTTTATATGTACAATATAAATTATAATAAAATAAAAAATATATATTATTTAAATAAAATTAATATAAAATATATTATAAGTGTCGCAATATTTAAGTCCAAAAAATTATAGTAAACTAAAAAGGAATTGTGGAGGGAATAGGTGAACGTGATATACATTTCCCAAGAAATTAGGAATAGAGATTCGATTTGTACAAACAGCCGTCACTCTTGTTGCTTGGCGCCCTAATGCCCACGCCACCAACTCATGCACGTATTCAATTAAAAATATTTTCCATCTACAACAATCGCATAAAACCTCTAGAAATTTCCATCAATTTAATACTATAACTAAAAAAGTTCATCGCAAATTACACTAAAAAGTTCAAATTTTTCACCTTCAGAATCACACAAATTAGGAATTTCGATTGATTCCACCCGGAAAAGATACAATTGTTTTTTTTGATGGTTGGATCATCATCGACAAAACAGGGGTTGCCTTCATGGATTGGTTCTGCTACTACTGCAGCAAGAACCACCGTTGAATACGACAAAAACGTCGCCGTTTCACATTCCAACAACTTTACGGATGTGAATTTGGGTTTTGGAGAGAGGGCTATTTCCGCCGCCGGAGCAGCTGTTATCTCCGCCATCCTCGTCAACCCTCTTGATGTTGCAAAGGTTACTTTTCCCCAATTTTGATTCGTCAATCTTAAATTAAGCTCATGTTGTTCTTTGGATTTGCTTTTAAAAGGTAAATTGATTAGTATAGACAATGAAATGCCTCAAATTGGGATTTTCAGGAGTAATGATTGATTTATTGATTGTTTGATATTTAAGCATTTAACCTAAACCCCTATGCTAACAACAACATACTCAGTGTAATTTCACAAATAGGGTCTGGGCAGGATGAAATGATCTTACCCCTGTCTCCTGGAGATAGATAAGCTATTTTCAGAAAAGTGTTGAAAATTGGAGATGCGGAGTATCAATCCCCGTACCTCTTGCATGCTAAGCAAGCGCTCTACCATCTGACCTACATCCCCATCTCCTAAACCCCTATGCTAATTTTGTTTTTTCTACGAATTCATATTTCTAGTAGTATTTATTTATCTGTTCCACTATTACATTGCTAATATGCTTAAACATGGATTATTGCTGAGGATAATCTGTTGATAAGCTTACAAGATTAAAATTGCTAATCTTGAGATGATAATGTTTGAGCATTATTTGTTCTCTTGTTATTTCACTTTTTTTAGGTTGTTTACATTTTAATGACATCTTTTTTCCTGCTTTGCAGACAAGGTTGCAAGCTCAGGCTGCTGGTGTCCCTTATGACAGTCTGTGTAATTTGGGACATCTTCATTCAAATACAGTAGGTTCCCAGCATTTTACTCCCAATTTTTTGTTTTGCTTACTTTCCATGCGACTTCAGCCTGTTAAGCCTGGTTGCAAAAAGGATTATTTGATTGTGGGAGCTATATGCATAACATGCTATCTCTGAGATCTGGTGCATGGAATGTTTTCAATTTAACCTATGCTATCGCTCTAAAGTTGCAAAAGGACCAACTTAAGTTGATTGATTTTTCACTATTATGTTCTTCAGCATATAATTTTGGCCCTGCTATCTGGTTTAGGTGCTGACAGGTGTGAAGTTCAACTCATCAGGCACTCGTGCTGTTCTTGGTGCTGAACCAAGATGTTCTCCTGAGTGTTTTCGATATAAAGGAACTCTTGATGTCTTTTATAAAGTAATACGTCAGGTTAGTTACTTTCTGTGGGAAGTAGTGTAGTTCTATCTCTCTAATGTAGTTTGAGATCTGCTGCTTTGAAAATGTGAGTGTCTTATCTAAAAATCCACTCAAATTTATGACTACTATAAAATGAACATCCATCATGAACTAGTCATATAAGAAAGTCTTGAGGATGATTTTTGTAGCCAGGCTGCAAAAGCATTTCAAATAGAAAATTCCAGCTCCTTTTTCTGCAGCACGAGAGGCAATTCTCGTCTCATTATGAACATCTATGACTTTTATATGAGATGGCCATGTAAAAGGTGTAAATTCTGTAAATAGAGAGATCCTTGCAAGGTTTACTGTCACCACCTTTTTCCTCCCTACCACCAAATTTTTTTGAGTGTTGATGTTATAGGTTGGAAGCTGATATGAATAGCTGTGCCATAGTTGTTCTGAAGTCATGCAGTATTATCAGGTCAACAAAGAAAAGAAATAGAAACCATTGAGCCTGCAAAATGGGGAGTTGCTCTCAGCATCTTCTTCCACTGCAGTTCTGCATTTCATCGTCTCTGTGAAACTAAAGTCAGCTGTGTCATCTATTTAACCCAGTTAACTTGTACAGGAAGGATTTACCAGATTGTGGAGAGGCACCTATGCAAGTCTAACATTGGCAATCCCTTCTGTAAGTTTCAATTCAGAAATTCATTTGTTTTTTCAATTTTCACTGGTAATTAAATATTGAAGCATGCAGTTAATGCAATTGCTTTATCAACTGTTTTGTCTCGTAATAGTTCTTATTAAGTGTTTCATTACCTTTTGTAGGTGGGGATATATTTGCCTCTTTATGACATTTTCCGCAACTCTATGGAAGAGTATACATTACTTAACACACCAGTTGCTACACCATATGTCCCCTTGGTAGCAGGATCCTTGGCACGTTCCATTGCTTGCATCACTTGCTATCCTATTGAGCTTGCAAGAACACGTATGCAGGTAAATCTGATTATCTTGATTCATGCTAATGGAATCTTACACTCGCCAAACCCCACTTGTGGGATTTCACTGGGTATGTTGTTGTTGGTTGTATGCTAATGGAATCTTACTGGTAGAAGATGTTTGTATGTATTACAGTTAATCTCGTGGATACAACTTTTGTTGAATGTGTAAATTTTACATTTTCAGATTTGTAAATATTTGAATTCACATTCACTGATCAAAGTACATCACATATTTTGGGCATGCATCTATATGCTTGGGGAGATTGTTCAACCTTTTTCCAGTTTCTTAAAAATGTTTTGCTGGATAACGGTTTATATTCTTTCTAGATGTTTCTTAGCTCTTGATGTTGTGAATTAGTGGGCAGCTATGGTTAAAGCTAAAAGTTGATGGAAATCTTGTTCCATTTCCACTGTTGGGAAAATTAAAGGGCTGCTCATTAAGGGGTTGTCACATTGGTAGTTTGAAATGTTAGTTTCTTTTTATTGATGCTTTGTCTTTATCATAATTATCCAGGGTGCTTGAACTTACTTGATAATGTTAATTTCCTTTACAGAGAGAGCAGCACCATCTCGTTAGGTGTTTGGGTTTATCATGTTATCTATGTTTCGGTTAATATCTCTATCTTATTTTTCTGCTAGTCTTATCTTATTTTCTGCTAAACTTTACTTTTTCATATTACTTCATTTGTTACAGGCCTTCAAAGACACAAAAAATGGTGTAAAGCCCCCAGGAGTGTGGAAGACGTTAGTTGAGGTCGTTTCTCCAGTCAATAGTGCAAACAGCTATCAAAATTGTAATACTTCTTCATCAAGCTTACTTTATCGGCTGCACATAGTTATGTTGTACTGTCTAGCCCTCTTTGTGGTTAGCATTAGTATTGAATCGACAGGTTCCTGCTTTACGTGCACATATACATATAGAAGTGGTTTCAATAAATATTTTAGGGTCATCCACTTTAACCTGCATTAGTGATATCCTTTGTACTATCTATTTTCACTTCCTTTTTGGAGCCCCCTACCAACCAAACTTCTTTCTTTTGTCACTGACAATAGTACATGCACACTATATACAGTCATACACAAGGTGGAGCTTTTGTCTCTTCCTTGGAATTCCCATTGAAGTGCAGGGTTTTCTCGTAAAATAATTATTTAAAAGACCTCATTGCTTTGTAATTTATGGAGAAATTTAACATACCAATAACGCTTCTAGTGAGGAAGTTCTATCCAAGTTATAAAGTGTTTGAGGTCCGAGAAATTTAACATACCAATAACGCTTCTAGTGAGGAAGTTCTATCCAAGTTATCTTGTCCTGATCTGATTTTTGCTAAGAAGTACCAGACCCTTCAAAATTAGCTTACTTCTGGCAAAGGAAATACAAGTTAAATCTCATAATAATTAACTAACTGCCATCTAGTTTTAGTTGCTAGAGACACACGGAATGAATCTGCTAAAAGTGTAACTTACAGCATATGACATTGGACATATTTAATTTCTTGTGAGTAATCCATTATGGAAGTTTTACTGCTCCAGGTCTTGCTCTTTGATTTTTAATGCTATGCTAACACATTGTTGTTAATCAATTATGGAAGCCTACCGGCTCCTCTGGACTGGTCTGGGGGCACAACTAGCTCGTGATGTTCCTTTCTCTGCAATTTGCTGGTCTACTCTTGAGCCAGTAAGTGCTTCTAGTCCATAACTTCATTCTATGCTTGTATACACACTGTGTTTAATTGAATAGAACTCTCGCTACTTTTGTGAAGGTTAGAAGGAAGCTACTGGGTGTGGTGGGGGATGAAGCAAGTGTGACAGCTGTCCTTGGTGCAAACTTCCTTGCTGGATTTGTTGCAGGAAGCCTTGCTGCTTCTGCCACATGTCCTTTAGATGTTGCAAGAACTAGGAGACAGATAGAGGTTGGTCTTCTCCCATTTTTATTCACCTAAACAATTCCTACAAGAAACAACTAACAGAAAGAGTGATTATCCAGTGTGAAAGTTTTCTTGGCTCACATGAGTATTTGGACCTCTTAATAATGGGCTGGTGTTACGTACAGACTATGGAGAAATATCTGCTTGATAGTGTACACACCTAAATAAATTTCTTTTAGTTTGGCTGTGGAGTGTGAGTGTAGAATTTTTCTTTCCTGGATCCAATAACATGCTGAGTGGCTAATTACGCTTAACCTCAATCAGTTGATAAATTTTGGGTTGGATTAAACATGATTTTGAAGTGAAAATGATCATGTAATACTTGTTACCTTAAGCATGTGTTTACATTGATGAAACCACTAGTTGGGAACTATATCAAATACAAAGAACTTCTATTTGCTTAGTGCAGTTAAATTCAAAGAACCTTTTTTGGAGAAAAGCGTGAGTACTATAAACGCAGCACAATTTGTGCTTGAATATTTACAAAAAGATCCAGCTTTACATCAAATCAGCATGGAGTCAAATATGTCTTAATAGAGTGTCAGCATCATTAATCAAATCCTCTTTACACCAAAAAAGAAAACGAAAGTATACAGTTGTTTTTTATCTTCTCTATTGAGTATCTTTAAACATCTTGCATTCCTCGCTTTACAAGTAGTAACTAGGATAGTTCTCCACCATCGTCCATCTGTGTTCTTGTGAGGCATTGTCCATTCTTTTCCGAGCATATTCAGAAATAAGTTCCATAATTGTGAAACAATAGGGCAGTGCAAAAACCAATGGTTGATGGTTTCTGAATTTGTTCCACAAAAGATGGCACCAGTGTCAACATGCTTCTATTGTAACTAGCCACAAAACAGAAGCCACTTTCAATGGCAACTTTGATCACCATATGTTCCTTTAGGGCCAGGAGTTAGTTCTCTTAAGGATCAACAACTAAAAACTTACAATAAGAGTTAACTACAAAGGACTCTTCTAATGTCTCATTTGGAAGTAGATGATTTTTTTGAATTAGATGCATCTCCGCAAGACGAGGTTTTTCACAACTTTAAGAGTTTGAAACCTGATTGCCTGTTATTTTTATCAACTTAAAGAAGAATGGTGGATGTGGAGAATTAGATTATAATATGGGACAATAATGAGCCAAGTTCGTGAATCCCTTATTAAGTAGTCTTACATTATGACTTGGAATGCCAATTCTCTAGCATCGCTTTACTTCTCATTTTTTCGCTTCAAACCCCATGTACTTTCTTGCTTCTTTGCACTTCTCGCTTTGTAAATTAGTTATTATTATTTCCCTCCTTTTTGTTGTTGTTTTAATGGAATTTTCATTTGTCATGTCAGAATGATCCTGAACGAGCACTGAGGATGACCACAAGACAAACATTGATTGAGATATGGAGGTACTTGATTTCATTTTAGTTCTTTATCTTCGGCTGGAAGCCTGCAACCCCGTCTCCCCTTATATCCCCCTATCTTTTCCAGGTACTGCAATATGTTTTGGTCTAGTCAATAGGAATAGTGATGACCTTTCATGAATTGACTGGTTTTCACAAACTAATCTGTTTCTTCAGTGTGTGCCAGTTGCTGATAGGACAATTTTTTTTCAATTAAGTATGATAAGATAGATGTAATTAATCCTTATCATAAAAATTTTATTTGTAATACCTCATAGAAATTCTTTTTTTTTTTTTTTGAAATTTTATTTTATAAAGTGAGAATAGAGAAAATGAGGAACCAGCTAAATTGTGGGGTCTGTCATAACTTTTTTTGATTAATTCCTAAGAGATGAATTCGCTGAAAGTGTTTGAGGTCCTGTAAGTGATGACTTTACCAATAGACCACTTCGCCAGTTACTCCCGGGAGCAGATCCAGCAGAGACGAGGTGTAGCTCCTTGTCTTCCTTGCCTTTCATTTGAGAATGATGAATCCAGTAGATCGACTAGATGTTCTGGAATATCTTTTTTGTCTTACTGTCTGTCTCAATTTAGTCTTTTATTGTAAGACACAGTGATTATCTCATGCTGCTGAGAAAATAGTTCTATTTATCTGGGTCCTTAAATAGGTTTTGAGTTGGTAAAAGGAGTGCATAGTAAAGTTCTATCAAAGTGATTTTAGCCTTAATAAAAAAGTCTAAAGGAAAAGATGAACCCTGGAATATCCTTGTGTCTCACTGAAATCATCATCTTGCTGTTTTTTTCCAAAGTAAGTGTTAAAAAGTTTGTAGATAGTTGTCTTAATAGTTTTTGGTGCTGTGTCTTGTGCTAATTATTGTTCTCATCAAAACAGGGATGGGGGACTTAAGGGGCTGTTCGCTGGAATTGGTCCTCGAGTCGCCCGTGCTGGACCTTCAGTTGGGATCGTTGTTTCCTTCTATGAGGTGGTAAAATATTGTTTGCACCATAGACATATGCATCGGCAGAGCGAAGGTGGTGGTCTATAGCATTGTGATTTTTCTTCCAAGCCAATAAGGCAAGTGATACTGCACAGCTACCAATAAGAGGCTGAATATCTAAAGGACGATATTCCATGAAATGTAATCTCCGAAGACCTGACTGTTGCAGCAATTTGGCTCATCGCAGGGTAATTTCTTCTCGGCCAATTTTGCTGGTGAGGCTTGAAGGTTATAATTTATTCAAGTAAGTGGAGAAGTTTCTCCAGTGCTGATCAATAAATGGCAGCCAGTTATGCCTTTGTAAACTCAAAACCATCTCCCACAGTAATTATTGTCGTACATAAAAAGAAAACAACTGTACTCTTGTGTATTTCACAAACTTCAGACAGTGAACAAAAGAAACTAGGCTGATGTGTTGCGTGGAAGTAGGATAAATAATCACTTGTAGGAAATTTCCTTGAGGGAGAATGTACTTGGGGTCGCTTGCAAATACAATTACAACAATATATCCAGTGAAATACGGGGATGGTAGAGTATAAAACCATTTACTAGGAATCAAATTGAACATGAATGGATTAATCTATTAAATCCATATAAGAATGATTACAACCATTTTTCCACAATGCAGACATAATTGAAAGGTAGCAACTAAAGTGGTAGAAAAAATAGCTTTAGAAGGTGTAGGAAGAAGCATCCATAAGGTGGATGAGATATGTTAGAACTAAAGCCACCAGCATTAACACATATGCAATCCCTTGATCTACTGATACTCCTGCAAATTACAATCACCAAATATATATATATATATATTACTCCAAAAGATTTAAATTATATATACACTGACAAAGTAAAAGAAAGGCAAAAATTTTACATATATAAATAAATGAAAAGAGAACCAACCATCACTAGTAGGAGCAGGAGCAGGGGCAAATTCCTGAGCTTGAACAGTGAAAAAAGCCATGGCAAAGATGGCCAATAACAATGAAACTACAACAGCCATTATAAGTATAACTAAATCTCCCCCACCTTTTTCTAACTCAACAGAAAAAAAATGTATGTATCTTGCAAACAAACAAGTGATAAATGCTGGCTCACACTTGTGGAGGTTTATATAGTTAGCTAGTAGCATTTTTTATTCTTTTTGTTTTTTATACAATTTAAAATTATCTGTCCATTATATTAAAAATGAATATCCACTTTTACTTGTTCTATATAGAAAATCAAGAAATAATTTGTCAGCCAATTTATTCTTATTATTAATTATAGTCATTTTTCAAAATATTTAATTTATTATATTCAAAGGGTGTTACAACAAGATTATTGTTCTATTTATTACTCTTTAAGGGCTATGTTAAATTAATATTGGACAATTAAAAATAAGAAAATGGGAGTAGTATATAGGAAAATGTAATTCATCATTGTCTTTTACTCTATTGTTGCAGGATAAGTGTTTTTATAGATAACCAATTAATCCTTATCATAAAAATTTTATTTGTAATACCTCATAGAAATTCTTTTTTTTTTTTTTTGAAATTTTATTTTATAAAGTGAGAATAGAGAAAATGAGGAACCAGCTAAATTGTGGGGTCTGTCATAACTTTTTTTGATTGGAAACCCATGTGCCACCTCCTTTTTTTCCACCTTTTCTTTTTCCTATCAAACATCATCTGATTTTATTAATCAGAATTAATAGATATATTTATTATATTACATAAATAAACGATTTTAAAATTATATATTAGTTGTTCAAACAGTTATCAATTTAAATTTTAAATGGATGCTAAATTGAGCTGGACTTTATATTCTGTTCCTTTTTGACACCTCAATTACTAACAACCACCTAATTTTAATTTGAATTTGAATTGTTATAATGTATCTAAGTGAGTAACTATCGAGACATAAAAAGTTATCTAGCCGTTTTAACCAGATGAATACATTGATTGCATTTTTCCTCCTAAAATTGAACAAGTTCATCGTACATTTTTTATCGATTAAAAAATATAATTATATTTATTTGCTAAATATTGAGTGAAATTTTTTTATCGATACCATAAGAGTATAAGCCCCTTGCAATAGGGTCAGAGCTACCCTGCGAGAGGAGTGTCAAGCGGCATCACTTCGTAAAGAAATATATTATATAGATAGGTTAAATTTTGATTTTATAGGTACATATATTAGTATTCATATCTCTTGCCTCAAGTTGAAGGTTCAACACAACAATTAATGTGTTGCCAAATTTTCTAAAGGTATCATATTTAGTGACATAGTTGTAATTTTTGACACCTGTTAATAAAAATTCTGACATCATCACTATCTTACTTTTCTTTTTAAAAAAAATTAGTGGTAGGAGATGGGGAAATCGGGGGGGGGGGGGGGGTTATAATGGGGGGAATGAAATCCTTACCAACAAAGGGAAATTT
>DF361638.1:9659-41073 GCA_000787875.1 Solanum virginianum
TCATATCTGAAGAAAACATAGATCCTTTTATTTTTCTGTTTCCTTTTGTAGTTTATTGAGTGTTTATTTGTTTTAGATAGGGGAGTATCTTTTTATAACCAAACAATTTAAGAAATAAGTTCCTCATTATACTGTACTCCTTAAATTGGTGGTTCCATGTAACATATGAAGGAGCTGATGGAGGGAAGATGAACATAGAAGTACCTAATCTAGGATGAAAAATCTACTTTCTCAAAGTTTATTTTTCTGTAAATCAGGGAATGTAGAAATACAGAGTATTGCTGGGTTTGGTAGAAACTTTAGTTCTTTGATTTCATGAATATAATTAATGTTCTTTCATCTGATACTTTTGTATCCATGCAATGATGATGGTATTTTGACTTCTCATTGTCCATTTCATTCTCAATGCTAGGCATCCCGTGATGTTGATAAACGTTTTGGAATACACAAGGAAGCAGTTGATACCACCACTAAAGCCTGGCTAGAGAAGATGAAGACCTTATTTATCAGAAAGGGGTCTGGTTTCTCATCTCGAAGTGTCATAACTGGTGATCCATACAAAGGGGTGGGTGAGATTGGTTTGCCATGTGAAATTGCTCAGAAAATCACTTTTGAGGAACGAGTAAGTCAGCACAATATGGCATACTTACAGAAATTGGTGGATGAAAAGCTTTGTTTAACCTATAAAGATGGGTCAAGTACTTATTCTTTGAGAGAAGGGTCAAAGGGGCATACATTTCTACGACCTGGGCAAATAGTGCACAGGAGGATAATGGATGGTGATACTGTTTTCATTAACAGGCCACCCACAACACATAAGCACTCTCTCCAAGCCTTAACAGTGTATGTCCATGATGATCACACTGTGAAGATTAATCCCCTCATGTGTGGCCCTCTTAGTGCTGATTTTGATGGGGACTGCATTCATTTGTTTTATCCTCAGTCCCTTTCTGCCAAAGCAGAGGTTGTGGAGCTTTTTGCTGTAGGGAAACAGTTATTGAGTTCTCACACTGGTAACTTCAATTTGCAGCTTGCCACTGACTCATTGCTATCGTTGAAGTTAATGTTCTCAAATTACTTCTTCCATAGAGCAGCTGCTCAACAGTTAGCAATGTTTCTTCCAACAGCCTTACCCGATCCTGCTGTAGTAGATGTTCGTAAATCTGGTATGATGTGGACGGCCTTGCAGATCTTAGGGTCGGCTTTACCGGATGGTTTTGATAGTTGTGGGGAGACACACACAATTGGGAAAAGTCAGTTCCTGGGAATTGATTACAACAGAGACTTGATTTCATCAATTCTGAATGATGTTATCACATCTATCTATTTTATGAAGGGTCCAAATGATGTATTGAAGTTCTTCAATTCTATACAACCTCTTCTAATGGAAAATTTGTGCACAGAAGGTTTTAGTATTAGTCTCCGAGATTTCTACATGTCAAAGTCTGTTAGGGATCGTATCCAGGAGAGAATTCAGTACATGTCCAAGTTGCTACATCATTTGCGGTTGTCCTATAATGAGTCCGTAGAAGTACAATTGGAGCACCACTTGTGTAACGAGAAGCTTCCAGTTGTTGACTTTGTGCTCAAGTCATCTGGCATCGGTGTTCTAATTGATTCCAAGAGTGAATCTGCCTTTAATAAGGTGGTTCAGCAAATTGGTTTCTTAGGTTTGCAAATAGCAGACAGAGGCAAATTTTACACAAAGACACTGGTAGATGACATGGCTCGACTGTTTCAGAAGAAGTATCCCTCTGCTGGTACTAACCCTTCCGAGGAATTTGGGTTGGTTAGAAGTTGTCTGTTCTACGGGTTGGACCCTTATCAGGAGATGATTCATTCAATCTCCAGTAGAGAAGTGATTGTCCGCTCAACCAGGGGATTAACCGAACCTGGGACATTGTTCAAGAATTTGATGGCTATTCTCCGCGATGTAGTCATTTGTTATGACGGGACCGTTAGGAACGTTTCCAGCAACTCAATTATTCAGTTTGAATATGGGGCTAGCAGTGGCTCAAATTTACCAAGTGAATTTTGTGCTGGTGATCCTGTTGGAGTGTTGGCTGCTACTGCTATGTCCAATCCTGCATACAAGGCAGTTCTTGATTCATCTACAAGCAGTAATTCCTCCTGGGAGATGATGAAGGTAGTGCTTGGAATTAAGTTTTTTGTCACACTTAGTTCTGACCAGCTATGCACCCATCTAACTGTTTTCCCCAATCTCTTTATCTTATTTCAGGAGATACTGCTTTGTGGAGTGAGCTTCAAGAATGATGTTTCTGACCGTCGAGTAATCCTCTATCTGAATGATTGTGGATGCCGTAGAGGGTACTGTAGAGAAAAAGCGGCATACATTGTCAAGAATCATTTGAGTAAAGTATGTCTCAAGGATGCTGCTGATGAGTTCTTGATAGAGTAAGCATGCCATTCTTTCAATTTTTCTGTTGGCACTTTCTTGTCTTCTAAAAGTGTGCGCACCTGCTATCCTGTAACATGAGCATATTATGACCAGATCGTCACCAACGTAGTTACTGCATCAAACACATTTTGCTTGGTCTAATGGAATTGCATTGCACTGTTTTCTGCCGTTTAAGATTTATTTCATTAGACTGCCCTAAGCAATTCGTTTGGTTCTGAAAATTTTCAGTCGAACTTTTTCTGCTATTCTCTGAGGCCTGCAGTTGTCTTTTATTATTTTTGAATTTTAGAAGTCCATTTTGTTATGCTGCTGTAGTGGTATTTCTGGAACTGCTTGAAACTTGAAAATGAAGAGAGGTTTTTTACCAAATATTTAAATTTGGGATAAAGTAAGAAATGTTGTTGATTAAACTGGGTAAGTTGAGGTATAAGATTTATCAAGAGAGTAGAAAATTGTCATAGAAAATATGATTATCTGCACATAGGACCTATCATTTCTGCTTACTGAAATGCCAAAGGTGCTCTAAAAGTGCGAGACCCTCAAAATGCTCCTCTAATACAAACAAAAAGACTCACCGAGTTTAGAAGGCTGTGGTTGGTCCAATGGGCGAGCCACAGACAAATTTCGCGGTTATCAAAAAAAAAAAGTACAAACAAAAGACCTTTGCACTCCCTTGAAAGCTAAGAGAGTTGAAGCAGCTGCCTGAAGGTGGCGACACTCTTCAGAGTTGGAATGATGATTCCTGTTATTTTTCAAGTACGTATTCTCCTCATGATAAAGATATGGCCAGTTCTCCCCGAATGTATCAGACACGAACAGCTTATTTATTCTGTTCATAAACTATCAAGTACGTTAGTTCCATTATCATCATTTTGACTCTGTAGAATTTTTTTTCTTCAATTTAATAGCACCACCTCTTGCACATATAGTTCATTGCTTTCCATTATAAAGATACTAAAACTTTTACTTCTCAAGTGTCATGCTAGACCTATTGAGTGTTGATCAAATTTGGAATTTAAGTTTGCATTATTGTATCTCAGTTTAGTTTTTGCATATCCAATCTACTGTGTGATACAGTAGTTATCTCTGTGAGAGGAAAATGAAAATAATCTAATTATCTTTAGTCGGTGATCTTATTGCTTCTGTCTTGTAGATACGCAGGCCGACAAGCAGGATATGAAAATTCTGAAACAGGGACGGGCCTCATTGGTCATATTCGTCTCAACCAGGTTTTACCCCTTTTTCAAATTTATAAGCTTTGGAGTAATTTTTTTGTGAAATATTGTAATATTGATGCTGGGTATATTGTTGTTGTATTGTGTCATTGACACTTCTGTTTGCCTTGACAGGGGCAGCTGGAAAAATTGGGAATCGGTGTTCTTGAGGTTCATGAAAGGTGCCAAGAAAATATCAGTTCATTCCAGAAGAAAAAAAAAAACGGCAATCTTTTCAAAAGAATAGTTTTGTCAGTGAGGTGAAACACTTCCCTTCACTTATTGCTTCGATGTTACTTAGCTTTCCATTTCATCAATCAGTATGTTGTTTCAAAATTTTAAGTTAATTTAGCATCACAACCACCAAATTCTGAATGCACCTTATGGTTAAGTAGATGGTTTAATTTTAGTGAGAGTATGTAAATACTGTTATATGTGTGTATGCATCTCTTCTTCTCAAAAGAAGAAAATGTGTGTATGCATCTCTAGAGGAGGAAATCTGAGAAGCTCTTTATTTGTTTTAGCACTACAGATCCTATCATCTGTGAAATTATAAACATGCCTTGCACATTTTTCTCAAGTCATCCTACTTACCTGATTATGGCTCCTTTCAATTTAGAAAAGAAGTTGGTGGGATAGCAAAAAAGATATTTGTCCACATATGGAAAGGAAGTGTTAATTAAGAGTACTCGTTCTAACATATACCCCATATTCCTTGTCTCTATTTCTTCCTCCGGCCATTGTTACAATAAAATTGAGAGACTCCAAAGGAACTTTCTATGGGATTCAACAGAGGGCACGAGGAAGTTTCACTTGTTTGGCGTGGAGACTGTTAAGATTTTGAAGCGTTGCAGTATTCATAAGGTTAAAGATCTGAGTATTTAATAAAGCTTGAGTAGGAAAGTGGTTACGGAGATTTGGATCCGAGGTATGTACTTTTTGGTGAGAGGTGATGGCGGAAAAATATGGGGTTTTTAGAAGGGGAATGGAGAACTAAAGTTATCATTATGCCTTTTGGGTTTGTATTATGGAGGAATATATTGAAGGGATGGGAAGATTTTAGTAGCGACTTGTGCTTTTAAGGGATTGGATTGGTTTTTGGGCACATAAGTGGTGTAGGGAGAATGAGTTGAGGGAAGTCTTCCTTAATTTTTATCGTGTGTCCGGCCAAAGAGATGACGGTCCAACAAATTTGCTGGTCTCATGGGAGGTTATTTACCAGGACTTGGGACTAAGTTTCAAAAGAAATCTTCAAGATTGAGAGATAAGAATTTCACAATTTGTTGAGTTATTGTATGGGTTAGTCACACTGAACAACTCTTCGGATGTTTGGAGATGGAAGGAGAGTGGTTATGGTTTATTCAATGTTAACTCTTATTATAAGAGGCTATTAGTAAGAGAGGAAATTACTTTCTCCCTGACTCCATTCGGATTCCTAGAGCACCGAGTAAGGTGTGTTTCTTTATTTGGTTGGCGGCAAGGGCTGCAATCTCAGCAATGGAAATTTGAGGAGGAGGAGGATCACCTACGTTAGTTGGTGTTTTGTGTGCAAGATTGCATGTGAAAATGCAAACCATCTCCTAATGCATGTTATGGAGGGTGGCTCTCAAGATGTTTGCAATGCAACGGGTTATGCCAGACATAGTGAAGGAGGTGTTGCAAAGTTGGTCTGATAGGAGGGAAAGAGAAGCCCAAGGGCATGGAGAGTTGCCCCTTTAGCAATCATGTGGGTCTTTTGGAAAGAGTGCCATAATAGGAGCGCTTTTGAAGTGCTCGAACAATATTTTGTAAAAATACAAAGTAGTGTTTTGTCTGTAGTTTCTTTTTGGTGTACTTATGAGGTCCCTATTTGTATAGAGGGTTGCATTTTGTTGAGAACCATATTTTGAGGAAGGTTCTCTTCTTTTGGTATACGGCTTGTATACGGGTTTTCCCCCAATTGTTAATAAAATTATTTACCTTATTAAAAAAGGGTAGGGAATGGGACGAGAGCGTAAAATTCTGGGACATAGGTGGTGCAGGGACAATACCTTTAGAAATACATTCCCAAACCCATACAAGATCTCGAGCCAAAATGATATGACAACCCATCAAGCCTGAAGGTCTCAAAGTGGAGAAGTCTCCTAGGCTTTGAGCTTTAATATATCTACAAGATTGGACGGTGAGAGTTTAAAATTTGATCAACTTGCTCCATGCATGTAGCATACAACAGCGCAGGATCTCCACGATGTATGGGTGTTGTTTGTGTATTGAAGATTGGGTATTATTTGTAGAAAACCACCTCTTTTTGTTGTTTTCTACCTTTTGCTAAGTAACTTGTGTACGGGCTCCTCTTGCCCATTCATTAGTAACATTTTATTACTTTATCAAAAGAATATTTTAAAGGTGTAATGTTCCACACCTATGTCAAGCAGTCAACTGTGCCTCGTTCCGAAACTACTCAGCTTTGGCTATACAAACCTTTATATGTAGTCTGCTTTCTTCGGGTTTATTTCCTCCCATATCTATTTCTACATGTTAGGCAGATTGTGGCTTTTTATCCATGGACGTGGGACTAAATTCATGTATTTACATGTCCTAGAAGACGATTCATCTTTGATGTGTCAATATCAATCAATAACTAAACTTGAGGGCAAATAATGTTAGCATATGGCTAAATGAATCCTTTGAAACAATTTTGCTCTTTCAGGTCATTGTAGTTCAAGTCATTTCGGTCATTGTAGTTCAAGTCATTTCAATATTACTTTGCCTCTAATTTATTCTGCAAATTGGTGATTCTCTAAAACTACAGGCTGCCAGACTAAAAAGTCGATTCTTTCATTGAAAGAACCATTAAAGATAAATTGACATCGATCTCTATGAACCACATCCCAAGGATGCTAATTATTTTTTTTTTCTGTGGAAACTAAATCTGATTGCACATATGAAACATTTATATCATTTTGAATGTTTATTTTATGCAGTGAATTTTGTTCGTTTTGCTACAAGTCTGGAAGTAAGTGTTTGAATGCACCATGTTTGAGGTTCTCTTGGCCAGATGCGAGTGATGATCACTTGGAGAGGGTTTCTCATATTCTTGCTGATATGATATGTCCGATATTGTTGGACACAGTTATCAAAGGTAGTTCTGTTCCTCTGTATCTGAGTGTTTTTGTGGTCATTTTATGGTTACAATATTAAGAGTGTGCTTGTGGTCATTTTGAGTTGGATCTTTTCCAGTTTTTACATCTGCTGTACTTCTAAATTTCTCCTTAAGTTGGGTTTGTGGTAGAAACACAC
Organism: Solanum virginianum; assembly: GCA_000787875.1. Classification (NCBI taxonomy): domain Eukaryota; kingdom Viridiplantae; phylum Streptophyta; class Magnoliopsida; order Solanales; family Solanaceae; genus Solanum; species Solanum virginianum. The sequence continues at coordinate 16,572 of DF361638.1, forward strand.
AGGAGGAGGTTGATGGTGTATGTCGAATTTCTACTTTGAACTAGTAGTTGATTGAGTATGTCCCTCTTCTAAGTCTCCCCTATCTTTCACTGCTGCTTGATAAACATAGTTTTGCTGAAAGTTCTCTGGTTAGGTATCTAGATTTTGAAGTGATTACTAGCCTGCTCTGTGGTTTGATTTGGCATCATAGGGATGGTGTTAATCTGACTCAGATAACTGATAATGACCTGAAGGAGCTCCCTTTCTTTTATTGAGTCACATTATATGATTATGCTGTATCAAATTTACAATAATTCAGCTTGAAAGAGTACTCTTATGGGGGAGGTGGCTAGGAATCTTTGTTTCTGATGTGTTTGGGGCATCAACTACACTCTTTTCTTTTTCCTTGTCAAAAAAAGAGTGTAGTTGATGCCCCAAACACATACAAAAGAAGAAACTATGTCATGCAACTTTAGCATGCAAAACATTGGAAAATGGTGTTTGGTGTGAAAAAGAGTTAAGTGGTTGAGGGCCGGTGCAGTGCTTAGTTGGGTTTGTCCATTTGAAAAAAGACAGAGTGGTTGAAGCAAGGTGAAGTAAGCTTGGAACTACTAAAAACTCTATTGTGACCTCTATATCATTTGCAACAGCCATTTTATACCCCCAAAACAGTAAAGAAATACATCTATACTTGATGCTAATTATAGATTCAGTTTGCTCTGTATATTTCTTTCATTCTTTTCCTTCTAGATGACCCACCAGACTGCTGAATGGATTGAGTTCCATGTTTTCAGCCTTGCTTTTCCTATCCCTGTAAAGTTCCAGCTTTGCAGCAGTTCCATTGTATGATCTTGGCATCATCCAATTAATTCCCACCGTTGATACATTCTAACAAAGAAGATTAAACTTAGGAGCCTCCCATTTTGTTTGTCTTTGATCTGAACCTACATTCCAAATCAATTTCTACTGATTGCTGGAACTTGAAAGGTGTAGATGCTGGTTTATCTGTTAACGGAAAATGGGTGGCTTCTTTATCATGAAAAGAAGGTAAATGTTATTGAATTTTAAGGTTTCTCTTTTGAATGTTAAAATCCAAGTCGCGGACTTTTTCTTTTTTAAAAAAAGAACTGCTAATGAGTGTTACTAACAGTTAGTACCGTCTTCGGATTACGATTACAGTAAAGCTTCCCATTTTGTCCGTCCTTGCCCTTGACAAAGGTCAAATATGTGATGGTTGTTTTGTCATGAATAAGGTAAATATTATGAACAGATTTTCTATTCTTGTTGGTGTCATCTTAGGGTGTCATTCAAGTACTATGCACAAATTTGCATTTTCTGTTATGGCTTCCTGGGACAACTGGAGTTTACAAAGAATCGCAAGAATGTTAGACTGCGCTTCTTCTTGGAAATGACTACTTGATTATAATAAAGTACACTCGTCATGTACAGGTGATTCAAGGGTTTCAAGTGCAACTATAGCGTGGATTTCTCCTGACACAATGTCTTGGATTAGGAACCCTTCCAAGAATCAAAGAGGCGAATTAGCTCTGGATATTGTTCTCGAGAAAGAAGCTGTTAAGCAAAGGGGAGATGCTTGGAGGATTCTCATGGATTCCTGTCTTCCTGTCATCCATCTGATAGACACTACACGCTCCATCCCATATGCGATAAAGCAAGTCCAAGAACTGATTGGGATTTCTTGTGCCTTTGAGCAAGCTGTTAAGGTACCATTAAATGGCTTGACTTTCTTCTTTTGTGTGGTAATGCTCTGTGTGACACACCCTTATACATTCTCATGAACAAACATTCTGACCTTCTTTGCATCTCCTCTCTTGAATACTAAGCCTATCTCTAAAGCCACTTGTTGAAACCTGGAACTTGAAGGCATCTTTCTATGAGACATAGGATCTCAAATAGTAATTGTAAATCTGATCTATCCTTATATCTGTGGATCTTCCTGTGATTACTATGGTGATTGGTTCAGCTGCATTCTTATCCTTAATCATCTGGATGACCAGCTTTTTCTACTTAGTCTGTACTTGACAACCTTCTATGTGCAAAGCAAGAAATTTAATATTACCCAAAGGAGTTCCTTTAAATTCGTAATCTCAAAGTACTTACAACATGGTTTCTTTTGCAGCGCCTATCAACGTCAGTTACGATGGTCACAAAGGGAGTTCTCAAAGACCACCTAGTTCTGTTGGCTAATAGCATGACATGTGCAGGAAATTTGGTTGGTTTCAATGCTGGTGGAATAAAAGCATTATCTCGATCATTAAATGTGCAGATACCATTTACAGAAGCAACACTATTTGTAAGCCACATAAATTTTCTTCTGTTCTGTACAACACTTCATTTTGACAACTTCTCCCGTGCGCTATCTTTGACGACATCTTCTGTAAGCTATCTTTTCAATCAGAGTCCTATTTATTTGTTTATTAATTTTTAATCTTTCTTAGACCCCAAGAAAATGCTTTGAGAGGGCTGCTGAAAAGTGCCATGTCGATTCTTTGTCAAGCATTGTGGCTTCTTGCTCCTGGGGAAAACATGTGGCAGTTGGTACAGGATCTCGATTTGAAGTTCTCTTGAACGCAAGAAATGTATGTTTTTTGCTTCAACACCTTTTAATATTTATTTGGTATTGTCTATAACAATTAAAAAGAATATTTATTTGGTATTGGAGTGCAGTATATTGATTAGTGATTTGATTGTGTCATGCCACTGGTTGATAACTGCTTTTCCGATACAACAATTTCTCTATTTATATCTTGCACATTCATTGATTGGCCAAACTGAGTTCAATTAAATTACAAATCATTGCATGCTCAAAACAAATCGTAGCTGTGTGACATCACTTCTCCATAATAATTGCTCTATTGTGTTTGCATCTTATGTTTTGGAGCACCTGTTTTTTACTTCTACAGTAATAGCTCTTCCTGCCTACTTTCCCTTTCTGTAAGTCTCAAAATGGTGCCCATTTCTAATGTAACTTCTAAAGTTGTGAGGGACCCCATTTTTAGTTTCAATACATGTAATCCCTGTTGCTCCAGATACACAGAAGTCGAACCAACCCCCCTCCCCTCTCTCCCTTCTTAATAGTCATGCTGGGTCAAACTAGCACAAATGTAATGGAGAGAGTATCTAGTTAGAGATTATAAGTCCAACATTTGTGTCTCCTCTTTAGGATAATGAAATTATGCTCTGATGTTTGCAGTCCTCTACTATGGTCCTTTTGAGATAGTACACTGTGTGAGAACCAAGTTGTGATCAAGGACGCAAGAAGTGTTTAGTTGACCTTCCTTTTAATGACTTGTCTATATGGGTTCATGCGACTGTATGAATTAAAATTCAAAATTACCTATGTATTATCAAATATGTATCCCAATGTAACCCGTGCACGCTTATCCAATACATGTATGATAACAAATTTTCGACTAAAAATGGTCTATATTTCTTTAAATTTTGTGCCAAAGAAATATATCTGGCTTTCCTAGATGGCGAGATCTTAATCTTATATACTGTTGGAAGATTATCATCTTTAAACACTTCTATATACATTATATTATATGTGACAAACTATGTACCATAAGGAAGAGAGGACATAAACAACCTTGTAACCTGTGCCAAAGAAATGTGTGGAGCAGTAGATTAGCCGAGCAATATGATTTCCTATTTCATGCAAAGGTGGTTTATTAAGGTATAAACAGGAATAAAATGGAAAAGTTGGACAACTGTGGAATCAACTTTGTCCAGGACCTGGAAACTTGGATGCATTTTTCTTGTAAATTTAGAAAATTGGGTTATTGTGCCTCAAATACCTAGACGGTTCTAACACTCTTATCTGATCTCTGTCATTGGCTAAGTTCATTTCCTGTGGTAGCATATTGCAGTAGACCAGAAACTTGCTTCTTGTATCCTCGAAGTTGAGGGAAATACGTTCTGTCTTGTACCAAAAGTAAAGTAGACACTTCACGGATCAACAAAAGTATGACCAACAGACTAACTGTAACGTATGCATGCACAAATGCAAAAAGGTGTCATATGCATGCAAACGCTGTATAAGAAGCTTGTTTTCTCATGCCTAGAAAATTTGTGAAATAAGATATTTAATGAAATATGTGATCTTTTTGTCTCAAAAAATGAAATATGTGATCTTCATAGAATCAGCTGACTCTTCTATAAAGATTATGATGTAATTTTAGAAGTGAAATACTATGATTAAATCAGGAAAGAAATTCCATGTGAAAATCCAGAAAAAATTATCGGGAATACTGTAAAATTTTGAGCAAGGGCATTGCACTTTTTTGGTAGACCAGGAGCCATTATGTTGAAATTGTAGTTTTAATTTCTGGATCTTCAATGGCGATTAGATGCAAATTTGTGTTTCAAGCAGGTTGACTACAGTTTGCTTGGTTGGAAGTTCTGTAGTTATCATAAATGATTTTCTTGATCTGTACCTTTAAGTTAAACTGTGAATCAGCTATAACTAGCATGTGTGTTTTCTTCCATTGCATCCTACCTACTTTAATGGTCTAGTGCACTTTCCTTCTTTTGTCTGATAAGCAACTGAATATTTACTCGTCAAAGTTGTTGTATATGTTCTTGGTTAATGGTCTAGACTGAGACTAACATGTGAAAGTCTTTCCTGTGCAAGGTTGAATGGAATATACCGGATGCACGTGATGTTTATAGCTTCCTACACTTGGTGAGGAGCAGCTCTGCTCAGGAAGTTGAAGGTACCAGTTGTCTTGGTGCAGAAGTTGATGAACTAGAGGAAGACGAAGACATGGGATTATATTTATCTCCCGATCGGGAATCTGGTTCTGATATGCCCACTTTTGAAGATAGAGCTGAATTTGATTATAATGAAAACTTAGATGAAGGAAAGCCAAGTGGCTCTGCATGGGAGAAGGCCTCAGCTGAGTGTGTCAAATCTGGTGGTAGCTGGGATATGGCTAGCAAAACCCGAAATGGCGCTGAAAAGGGTGTCAATCAGTCAGATTCCTGGTCTGCTTGGGGCAAAAAGGTGGATGAAGCTGTGAGTGATTCTCATCAATCTGGGAATGGAGAGCAGCTAGGATCATGGTCTGCCTGGGGAGGAAAGGCCAAGGAAGCTGAAAGTAATCCTCGGCAATCTGGGGTTACAGAGCAGTCAGACTCATGGTCAGCATGGGGAAAAAAATCGGAAAGAGATGGTGGTTCTTCTTGGGGGCAAAAGGTTGATGAAAATGTGGAAAAAGACGGCGGTTCTTGGGGTAAAAAGGTTGAGACTCACCAATCTAGGAAGGAAGAGGAGTCAGGATCTTTATCCTCCTGGGGGAAAAAGGTGGAAACAGATGGTGGTTCTTCTTGGGGTAAAAAGGTGGAAACAGATGGTGGTTCTTCTTGGGGTAAAAAGGTGGAAACAGATGGTGGTGGTTCTTTGGGTAAAAAGGCGGAAACAGATGGTGGTGGTTCTTGGGGTAAAAAGGCGGAAACAGATGGTGGTTCTTCTTGGGGTAAAAAGGTGGAAACAGATGGTGGTGGTTCTTGGGGTAAAAAGGCAGAAACAGATGCTGATTCTTCTTGGGGCAAAAAGGTGGATAAAGATGGTGGTTCTTGGGGCAAAAAGGTGGATAAAGATGGTGATTCTTGGGGCAAAAAGTTGGATAAAGATGGTGGTTCTTGGGGAAAAAAGGTTGAAACTGAGAATAGCACTCAACTATCCGGCAAAGAAGCGCAGTCAGGATGGTCCTCATGGGGGAAACAGAAAGATGGTGGGTCTTCTTGGGGTAAAAAGATTGATGAACCTGAGAAAAGCATGCACCAGTCTGGGAATGGAGAGCAGTCGGGGTCTTTGTCCTCATGGGGGAAGGTGGAAAAAGACAATGGGTCTTGGGGTAAAAAGGTTGAGAGTCACCAATCTGGCAAGGGAGAGGAGTCAGTATCTTTATCCTCATGGGGGAAAAAAATGGAAACAGATGATGGTTCTTCTTGGGGGAAAAAGGTGGATAAAGACACTAGTTCATGGGGGGAAAAGGTGGATGGAGACTCTGGTTCATGGGGGAAAAAGGAGGATAAAGATGGTGGTTCTTGGGGGAAAAAGGTTGATGAACCTGAGAATAACACTGATCAGACTGAGAGTGGAGAGCAGTCAGGGTCTTGGTCCTCATGGGGGAAGAAGGTTGAAAAAGGTGGTGGTTCTTGGGATGGGCCTAAACAGTCGAATTCTGAGTCGTCTTGGGGAAAAGCTCCTAAAGGTGGTGGATTAGGCTTAGTCACAGCTGAAGGCAATAGAAGGCTTGACCAGTCAGTTAATGATTGGAGCTCTAATATAAGTAGAGATGGGCAGTTAAATGAATCAACACATGACGACTCTACAAAAAATGGTGGCTGGAATTCTTCAACCATTGGTGGTTGGGACTCTCAGAAGGTTGGCATTGAAGAGAGTGATAAGCAACCTCAATGGGGTCAGCGCAGACGTAATTCAAAAGGAGATTTTAAGGAAAATTCACGAAGTTGGGGCTCTGCTAGTGGGGGAGAGTGGAAGAACAACCGGCCTGCAAGATCAGCTGATGACTCCAATAGAGGTGGACATTTTACAGCAACAAGGCAAAAGATGGATATTTTCACTGCAGATGAACAAGAGATACTTTCAGATGTTGATCCTATTATGCTGAAAGTCAGAAAGATAATGCATGGGACAGGGTAAGTAGTATGGATCGCTGACTTTACTGTATACGTATTTGGTGATGCTGCTACATGAAGAAAATATTAATTCCAGCAGAGAAATTGAGTCTTGTTTCCTGCTTAATTCTTTCTTCTGAAACTGGCTGCTACATGAATTATAATTTGTTTGTGGTCTACATATTATGTACTCAGCACCTTCTGCTCTTAACCCAAAAAAAGAAAACAAAAATGAAGAAAGTACTCGGCATCTATAGATTTGTGAGAGATTGAAGTATTTGAACAATTCTTTATCTGTCTGCAAATGTTTGTCCACAACATATTTTCTGGGTTAGTTTCCTTATGAAAAACAAGGGGTCACAGTTTCCCTTGTTAGGGTCAAGTTTTGGGTTTACAGAAAAAAGGAGCTTGACAGATTTTTATTGATAGGAAGAGAGAAAGGTAAAGAGAGGGGGTGGTATGAGCATAAGGTCGGTTGGATGGGATTAGTTCTATTCATCTATTGAGAGCCGGAAAGACGTAGCATTACAAATAGACTAGGCACATATTCAAGTTTTCGCTAAGATTGATGTCCATTATTTGCCCGGCTAATCAATAATGAAAAACAAGTAGTACACCTTTTCCTTCCGCCCATCTGTGTTCTGCTTAGATGGTCTTTTTTCTCCCAATGGCGATAACATTTTCTGGTTACATTTTCTTTATGAAGGTACAATGATGGTGACCCATTATCTGCTGATGACCAGTCATATGTTATTGACACTGTTCTCAATTACCATCCGGACAAAGCTGTCAAGATGGGAGCTGGTCTTGATTATATCACGGTGAGTGACACTTTCTCTATTTTTTCAAAAATCTACAGCATTTTTAGCCTTTAAGATATTTTCTTACTCTGGACATATTCTACTTAGATTGTTAGCACTAGGGTTTTGAGCAATTTTCTTTGCTTGTTAAACTTCTTTAACCGGACAGCCAAGTGTGGAGTCAAATGTATTAGGAAAGGGATTGTGTGAGCATATGATATACTCCCTCCGTCCCATCTTGTGCAGTATCGTGTGTCTTGGCATGGTACAACAACAACATACCCATGCAGTATCGTTTGACTTGGTTTAGGAAAAAAAGAAAGACTTTTGAAACTTGTGGTCTAAAATAATCCTTAGATATTTGTACGGTTTCTTTAAGGGTAAAAAGGAAAATAAAGTTAAATTGTTTCTAATTGTTTCTAACTATAGTAAGGTGACATTCTTTTGGGACGGACTAAAAAAGAAGAGTGCCACATAAAATGAGACAGAGGGGTTAATTGTTTCCTGTACAGCATTCTTCAAGTTGTACATTAGTATTGATGCCAGTGGTTGTCAGCTCATCATATTCCAATTGATCTTATGGTCATTCGTGATACGATAGTAGGTTTTTCAGCAAAGTGAATAATGCAAAGTCATCATATTGCTCATGTTTGCAGAATTTTTCAGTGCTGGAAGTTTTAACAATTGCTCTGAATAGACTGAGAACCTTGAGTTAGATATGCCCTTAGAATTAAGTTTTTTCCTGGTTTCCATTAGACTTGAGCTTTTGGTTACTACTTGCGTAACTTTTGCTATTCTGTCGTGTTCTACTTATCCAATTTGACTACTACTTTTCATTATTGAAGAACTTCTCTTCAAGGATTCAAATTCATGGAAGTAAATCATTTCATCAATTTATACAACTTTTAGCCATCAAAGTTGTAACAGTCAGAGTGTGGAAGGCACCAAGTAGTTAATAAAAAGTTATCTACAGAGAACTAGTAAAGCAAACAATGACATAGAAAAGACAGATTTGGATGCTGAACTTGTTTTATTTAGTCTTAAAGTGAATGTTCACCTTCCTTTTTCTATAGTCATTCTCAAAGTAATGCCTAATCTCATAAAATGTAAATCAACAGATAATATTCTAGCAAAAATACATTGGGATCCACTTTCTGTTATTTTCATCCATCTTTTTCGTCTTTCACAGTGCTCTCACCTATTCTAAGTTCTAACATTTTCACCTTTAAATTCTTTCCTCTTGAAATGGATGGGGTTCTTTTTATAATTTTGGGGTGGGTGGGAATTGCAAGTAGGTACTACACCAAACCAAAAATTTTAACTTATCACGTAGAGTTCTTCGTCTTTGCAGACGACAATGATTTGTATATATATCATTAGCACAAAGTCAGTGTTAGATGACGTACGTACAATCCCATTAAAAGAAAGCAGCAGCATAACATTTCAATCTTCTGAACAGAACTGTATTTATCCTTGATACATCTTGAATTCGTTCCTTCCAGTCTACCGTATGCAAGCAGGAACTGTTTTCCATCTCTTCTTTGACATGGTGCTGCCCAGACTATTATTCCAAAAGGCCAGCAGCTCCGTAGTTGATCGTAGCATTGTCCATTTAATTGCTTTCATGTTTAGAAAAAACTCGCACTGGTGATTACTGATTTCACAATGAAAAAAAGATGAGACTGTTGTTCTCTGACTCCTTCCCACATAAATAACATCTTGAGCATAAAATAATAAGGTGTACTACAGATAGGGAACCTACGCCTTTCTGTTTAGGAAACAGATGCTCCATCCACTGAGCTACAGGCGATTTGTTGAAGGTCTTCTGAGTTTCCCATCCAAACAGGTGAAAAAGGAAATCATCATAATCTAGGAACTTCAAAGGGTTAGGTCTCATATGCCAGGTTGATGAGCATATTTTGCATCTTAGGTTATTATTCTATTATTCTTTTCTGAGAACTATTGCATGTGTGTACCTGCATTACGCATTATGTCCTTAGTGGATCTAGTCTAGCCAAGTTCCTCCTCCCGGTATGAATCTTTTTTTCTGGAGGACTGGTCTCATTAACTAAAGAAAATGATTGTCGTCATTGCGTTCAGATTTGGATGGTTACTTTTTGCTTCTTCCTTCTACTCCCCATGTCAAATGCACTGGTCCCTACTTGCAGTGCTCCCCTGCTATTTCATTTGCTTCTAATGGAACAGTTTATTACATTGAAATTTCAGTGGAAGTGTTTAATCACATTATCTTCTGCATCTATGGGAACTTTATATTTAATCTTGTTGCTAGCATGATCTTAGGGGTGTGGTTTTTGTCTTACATATGCCAAAGTTACTGTGAGCATTTTGACTTCTAGGTTTCAGTTTCTATGTCCTAAGATTTAATCTGTGCAAACAGGTTAGCAAACATACAAACTTCCAGGATACTAGATGCTTCTACGTCGTCTCTACTGATGGTGCCAAGCAAGATTTCTCCACCCGGAAATGTCTGGAGAACTTTGTCAGATCAAAATATCCTGATAAGGCTGAGACTTTCAATGAAAAGTACTTCAAGAAGCCTCAACCTCGTGTGCCTAAAATTGCTTCTCCAGCTCCAGCACCAGCACCAGCACCAGAACCAGCACCATCAGCTGGTTGATCTTCTCCTTAGTTTGGATAGTTGTACATTTGACTTGGTTGACTTGTGTTAAGAGATGCTAAAACAATGAACTAAACGAAATGTGCATGTTGACAATTGGCAGTTAGAAAGGTTCTTATGTATATAGTTCAGTCCCAACTGATAGAATTTTCAACCAAGTCCCTTTCAAGGCTGTTTGGCAACGGAGGCTTAGCCTAAGATAACCTTTGTAATGCACCACTACTGGCATTGATGAATGATTGATAACTTCCATCTTTTTCTCTATTTTGTTACTATTTTCATTTCACTGTTCTGTTTCCTCATGTGAGCTTCAAGTGTTTGCTGTGTCTCCTTTGGTTAGTCGAAGGGAGGGAAGAAATAATGTTACTAGCATTTACCTTTCCCTGCTCTCAAATGGAGGACAAAAAATAAAAAATCTGTGTGAATGATGGTCCTGGTTAATTTACAGTGCCTTTGATTCCATTATTAATGGTTAAGTTACAGAGCCTTTATTAATGGTTCCTATTTTTGGACTAAAAATGTCCATTTTCAATGAACATGAAGAAGTTTGTGTATATAAATATTTCTGATTCCTTCTCTTCAGGGAAAAAAGAAAGAAAAATTACTAGCTCAAAATAAAAAAAGGCTTAGTACATAATTAACTAAGCAATGTTTTAAATATATAAAATATGTTGTGTTCGCCTCAATAAAAGGTTTTTTCTACTTGAAATTAATACATACAAATTAAAAGTAACATATTTTTATATGGTCACATTGTTTGGATGGTTGTTATGTGTTGTATTAGATTGGATTGTTAGTCTAAATACAATGTTTCTTTTAGTTGTTACTTAAAAATTTCTATAGTATTGTATCGTTTGAATCAGCTAACAACGAAAAGATTCATTTTGTACCGTTTAATTCGGTGTGTGATCGCATCATTACCTTGATTTTTTCTTCTCTTTTTGGTCTTTTCCTACTATTTATAATTTGTGTTTCATAGTTTATCTGATCTGTTCATAGTAGCTCTACCTTATAGCTTGTAAATTCTTGTACGTTTATCATTCAAATTATGATCATGTGACATTATATAACGACGAAAAACAATACAGTTTATCCAAACATCATACTCATTAAAACAATTAAGTACCATATGATTCAACATAACACAATACAATATATTTTCTCTGTCCCAATTTATGTGACGTTTTTCGTTTTTCGAGAGTCAAATAATTTAAGTTTGACCAAGAAGTTGTGTGCGGAATCCTCAAATTTTTTGAAATGAAATTTATATATTTCTAAACTATACATAATAATTGATAACTCAAAATATTTTAAAAATATATGAAAAATTTATAGTCAAAGATAAATTGATTTGAATTTTGAAATTCAAAAAGTGTCTGTATAAATTGAGATCGAGGGAGTCATATATACATCATAATCATCCAAAAATTAATTGATAGACAAATGAAGCTTTTCTAAAATTTTGAACTTAAGCTATCTAATGGAAGTACTTTAAACATGAGTGTATTGATTGTCTAAATAAAATATTCCAACAAGTGGTTCAACGAGGAAAGCATGGGGGCTGCCATCATAGCAGATATTTCTCCTGCCTGGATATTTATGTTGTCGCTAAAGAGGATATGAAAAATTCACTCTAGAAGAAGAAAGTGGGAAGCTATGAGTAGTTTGTCTTATCAATGGCTTTCCGGAGGTCCTTCTGGAAGATTCTTCAATTTCTCATCTTCCAACAACACGAGCACCTCCTCTCTTGCTGGCTTCATGATATGTTGCAGTAATTCTCAATTTGCACCTCCAGGTCCGGGATCCTCGAAAAATGATCTCAAATTTGTTCTTCATGATACTCTCGATGCTTTTGGTGTCAATACGACTCATGCCCGTGTATGTATTTTTTTATTTTTCTATTAGGTTCAGATTTTGATTGATTTGGTTAGTCTCAGATGAATGCGTGATGATTAACAGAGAGCAAGAGAGGGATTCTGCTCACAAATTCGGAAATTATCAAATATTGAGAGAGAAACGAGTATTTGCATAAATAGAGGGGTTGATTTAGGAAAAACCGCTCTTCATATAGCAGCTGAGGATGATTCTCTTGTTTCGCACTCTTCTGTTCCGCTTCCTGTTGATGATTTCTTGGAGAGATTGGATCATCTTTCGATGGGATACTGCTCGCGTTATAGCTCTTCGTTTACATCCTCTCCGGAACACTTCATTCACTGTTTAGAAAAGTATTTGTACGTTAATAAGGTAATTAAGTTTATTTGATTTCTATCATGTTGTTTCGAATCATTAATCTGTTTTAGTTGTTTGTAAAGCTCCCTGTATCTGTTTGGAAATGAATGCTTGATGATCAATTGCAAACTGCTTCACTACTTTATATTGTAATTTTGATTGCCATGAGTGGTAAGAGTTTGGAACTTTAAGTACTAATAGGTTAATTTAAGAGTTTTTAAGATAGGGAGATGTGTTATTGCATCACTCAACAGTACCATCAAGAAGGAGATTAATAGAATTTTTTTGCATAAGAAACATAACACTTCACAGCTTTTTTCCAATCTTGCGGAAAATTTCTACTTCAACATTCTGTCCTGTACTGCCATAGAAGATCATTACTACTTTGATGCAAGATGCGATTCATCACTTTGATATTTTTTATAAGAGAGGTGAGGAGTAAGAAGTTAGTTGGAGTTGCAAGCAATATTCAATTTAAATTGCACATATCAATTGTGATCTTTGTCTGAACCTTATCTGGTTGAATTTGACACTATGTTCACCTTTCACCCTTTCCCATTATTATTTTCATATAAAGCTGGAAAGGTGGAGCATTTGTGAAATACTTCAAATAATGAAAGATGACTCTCCTGAGGAATTACCTTCTTTTCCCACTATTTGCTTTCAGTCAATGAGAAGGGAACATATATATCCATTCTTATGAATATGGCACAAGTATTATTTAATCTGATTGTGGCGCAATATTTCATGAGGGCAACATGAACTTGATTACTATTTTAATTGTGTTATTGGAGACCTGTTGAATATTTTTAGTAGATATTGTATCTGTTTGCTTGCATGTTTTTTCCATAATTTGTTGGTAGGAGATACTGTTTGGTCGATTGAAGTTTATGGTTTGTCTTGCTCTGTTGATTGACATTATCTTTCAAAATCCTGATGTGGTTCAATTCACAGGGTTTCCGAAGGACTGGTGTGCCGAATCAATCAGAACCACGTGCTCTTTATCTTCACTCAGTGTGCCCCATTCGCTCTTCTATTATTTTGTTAAAAACTATAGCCTTCATGTTAAACCAACAATTTTGCTTTACTTCAGGTTTTGACACATCGATGTGGTTCTGCTTCACTACTTTCCCTTTTATACTCAGAGATATTGAAGATGCTGCGGTTGTGGGGCTTTTTAAGTTTTGATATTGAAGTTTTCTTCCCTCATGATTCTTCGAGCTCTCCTCGAGGCTACTGCAAACAAAAAACTAAAGAATCTGATCAATCGCATGTCATGACTACACAATCATTGCTAGAGGAGGTAAATTTCCCTGAAGAGCGTGTTTGAATGTACTTCCATTTGATGTCCTTTCATTGACTTATCAATTATTAAATGTGTGTTCTAATGTATCCAAAGAATTTTGTTACCTTTTATTTTATATGAGAAAGAGGAGTGTCAAAGCTGTTTGTGGTTTTGTAGTTCACTTAAGTCAATTTTTTTCTTTAGAGATGGCTTATCGCTCCATATACAAATTCACAACGTTATCATATAGCTATTTGACCTGATTGTGTAACTGATTGAAAGAGGTAGATCACTTCTACTGTATCGTACCCTTATTAGCTGAGTGATCTTTTGGTTGGTTTGCTTTGATACCGTTGGCACCTGTTTCTGGAGTTCTTTTGAGATAGTGAATTCACTTATGAAAGAGTTATACTGCTACTGTCCGTTCTGTTTCCAGAATTCGAGAGGATGTTCTGAAGAGAAACCTGCTAAAGCTACTTCAATGTAGTTACATTTTCTTGCTTTCATATTTTGGAAAGCCCTACATCTAATTGTCAGAAACAACAACATACCCGGTGTATTCCCATAAAGTAGGTCTGGGGAGCATGAGTGCACCCAGGCCTTCCCTCTACCTCAGAGGTGAGGCAGAGAGGTTGTTTCTAACAACAACAACAACATACCCAGTGGAATCCCACAAGTGGGGTCTGGGGAGGGTAAAAATGTATGCAGAGAAGTTGTTTCTGGTAGACGTATGGGGAGGGTAAAAATGTATGCAGAGAAGTTGTTTCTGGTAGACGTAAAACTGGATGTGCTTCAATTTATTTAATTGTTCTAATAATTGATCCATGTCTGTATGCAGATGCTGAAGGATTTGAAGGATGCTTTCTGGCCATTTCAGCTCGGTCGTACTAAGAGTCCTTTCCTGAGAGCAGCACGAGCTGCCAACTGTTCGGAAAGTACTAGTGATCCTGACAAAAGGTGTTTCAGCAGTTGTAAAATCCATCCCTAAATTCCCTTCTTATACTATAAGACCACACTTGTTTGTCATCCTTTTGTACCAGTTTTTTGTTGCAACCCATCCTCCTTATATCATTCTCCATGCAGCGCATTTGAGCTCGCATCTGTCAAGGCTGCTCTGCATCGGCTAGAGCGTGGTGTTTGGACCAGTGTTCGTTTTGGGGACATGAGACGTGCACTCGCTGGTATGTGCATTCAAGCTTTTCCCTCTTATCCATAAAAAGTAGTGTTATGTTTTTAAGAATCATTATTGGCTCCATTAAGGCTTAACCATTGTACATTTCAATTTTTTTATAATAATAATTGAACATTTGGGGTGTGTTCGGTACAAAGGAAGATGTTTTCTAGGAAAATAAGTGGGTTGCTTACTTATTTTCTAGTGTTTGATATGTAAGAAAAAAATATTATCCTAAAAAGTTTGTGTATAATCTAAATAAACACTATGGGAGGTGGGGGTGGGGGGCTGGAGTTGAAGATGAGGTGTGTTGGAGGGTGGGGAGGATACAATCATTGTGGAATGCCATTTATAAAACTTGTTTTCTCCTACTCATTTTTAAGGAACTTGTTTTCCTAGAGAAATTTTTTTTCCTCAAAAATTTTGGCCAACTGAACATGGAAAAATTGAAAATGTTTTCCTCCATGCTAAACACACTCTTGATGACACTCCAATTAATCTAGCCATTCATATTATCTTTGTAAATTTCTATAGCAGTGATTGATTGGATTCTGTAGATATGAGGGGTGAGTTTTTCCAGAACATGTTTGTTGCTACGAATAAGGCAACTTAGTATGTTCTGTAAATAATTACTATTGGAATTTCTTAGTTTTTTGTTGCAGTATTGATTTCTAGCTGATGAGATAGAATAAGGATACAGTAGTTAGGAGTAGGTTCAAATGTATCTTATGTGCCATATTTGGTTGCACAATATCAAGAGAAGGTGTGGTAATCTTTGTTATTTCTTAAAATAAAATCTACTGTTTGGAGAGTAGGCTGCACCTGAAGCAAAGAGGAAGTACTAGCAAACATATTGTTTCACTTCCATTTTAATATTTCTGCTGCTAGAAATCACGGTTAGTTTACCGGAAGCCAAATCCAGCCATTTTTTTAATGGTTTAATATGTTCTTTTTTTTATCATTTATGTGATTTATATAAAGAGCTAGGGATGTTTAGATTCCTTCTTCAAAGTAATAAAATACTTCCCAATATGGCCATATCAATTCAGTTTGAAGTTCCAACGTGTTCTTGTGATATCCCGGAGCCTTTATATTACCAAGTTGTTTTGCTATCAGAGCTTTACAATTTGTCTGGTCTATCTTTGCCTGTATTGATCTGTATTCTCTTGGCAGCATGTGAACGTCTCATCCTCTTGCAAACTGATCCAAAGGAACTGAGGGATTATGGCGCTCTACTCTACCATTGTGGATTTTATAAGGAAGCGCTCCAGTACCTCACAGTATACCAGGATAGGCAGGTAGTTTTCCTCTGCCTAGTGACTCTTGCGTTGCTCCATATTCATTTTATCATTGACTAACTTTGTAAAATTGCATTATGCAGAAGGAATCTGTTGGGTTGATTGATAATGTGGAGGAAGACGAAGCTATGGAGAAATTAATGATTCGCCTTAACCTTATCTTGATGGAGGATTGGTCTCTCCCCGCAGATAACAAAAGTTTCCTGCGGAACAACTCTGAGCCCTGGTAATGCTTGTAATACTTCATTCAATAAGAAGGCTTGGGTGTATTTAAAGTATGGACAAGTGAAACTTGTCGAATCTGCCCCTCCGAAGGATCTAAAATATGACAGATCCTCCATAGGGAACTGTATACAAGGAACTAATTTATGAAAGAATAGGTTAAATTAACACAATTCAGTGTCATGGTGTCATATGTTTAGGGGAATACATGTCCTGTAATCCATAAAAATATGATTAGTGATTCCAATTAGCCAATGGAATAAAAAAATTCATGTCGTAATATTTTTGTACTGTTCAAAAATTCAACAGAATAAATGGAGTATATAGCATTGTATCTCTTCTTTAAGGGGTGGTATCACCTATCTGTAAATGCTTTGATAGCCCTCTTTTTTTTTGGTAATCCCTCTGTCTCGTATTAGTTGATCACTTTCCTTTTTATAGGCATATTAAGAAATAAAAAATAGGAGTGTAGTTTTACCAATTCACCCGTTACAACTTCTTTGGAATTTTACAAACAAGTTGAACACTTTAAAAAAGAACTAATTGCTAGGGTAATATGGAAAAAAATTAATTAATGCTTTCTTCATTAAGTAAGATGATCAACTAATATGGGACTAAGGGGGGTAACTTTTAGGATTTATATGCGACAGAGGGAGTAACTTTTAGGAATTAAGGTAACAAACGAATGCCTTTCTTCCAATTTCTTGAGAGATCGAGCTTGTCGGCAGTACTATTAACTGGAGCAAGCAGTAGAGACACTGTCTTTTTGTGAAAGCAAGACCACTGTACCCCACCACAACCTTTAGTGGTCCTCCACTTCAAGACTTGCAAACATTGTACTCATGTTTTGATTTTTTTCTTTAATTTTTCTTCTAGGCAAGGTTTAGTCAACTTTTTTTTAAGAGACAACTTCTCCTATCATATCAAATTGATTCCACTACTGCATACCTATATGGCGTGCAGACATGTTCCTTGAATAAAAGCAATACAGTATCAAACTTGGAAGTCGACCAATTTCTCCTCGGTTAAGACTTACCATTTTCTATTCAAAATCTTGTAACAGATCATCTGTTATATTCATTTTCTCAAAACTTTATTGACATCCAGGTAAGTTGAGTCGATCAGATTAATTGGAAAAACTCATTCAATGGAATAATCTTACTCTTTATCATTCTTTTGCTGCCACGTAAGAGAACGCTTCCCAAGCTAAGGATGAATGCCAAAAGTAAGACACACAAGCAGGTTATTTGTGCATCCTTCTGTAGTTAACAACAAGAATCTTTCTCTTGAACTGGTAATCTTAATATGCCCTCAAAATAAAGAGTGTTTTTATTTTGATCTTAGGATTGCAATCAAGAAAGTGAAGGAAGACTCGTACCTAACTTCCTTTGAACTACTACCATATATTGTATCTAAGATTGTCATTCTCCATCACTCTTAAGTAGATTGACTGCACTTACTTTCAGATGCTTGGGTAAGCCAGGCATTCCTAGAGAAGTTCATTAAACCAGCATAGCTCACACGCAAGTATGCTCGCATGAGACCCTGAGCCGATAGATGAAGATTGGGATGTTTAGACTTGTTACAAATATTGTGTAGTACTATAACATTTTCCCAAATTATAGACTTCCGATTTCCTCTTGTTCCACTTTGACGCGCTGTACATGTTTATTCCATAAGTAGATTCCAGAGGCTCGTCACTCTGGATCAAAAAATTGGTTTGCAAGAAAAATCCGCCCTACCTCAGCTTCACCCTTCTATTTTCATGTACAATTGGGTCAGGCAGGCTTAAAAATTACATGGCTGGACATTTACTCACAAAATAATCTATGCCTTTCTGAGTTATGGATTATATGCCTGTAACTATATAGAAAATAAAGGAAAAGGAAAGCTCAGTGCCGCTCTCTGCCATAGCTGCTTGTCTTGATGGGGCACACAGCCAGAACCCCTCGTTCCAGGAGCAAGTGTCCGAGCTTTCATGACCATATAGCTCTCATCACTTCTGTGTGGTTAGCATGGTTGCCTCAGCGAATACCGTGGAAGGTCCACTAGCTGGGAGTGAAAAACCCTGTTGTGTCATGATTTTCTGAAATTTCAAGTGTCTTCAGCAAAAACTTTTAATATGAAGTCCCGAAAACGTTTCGAGTACTGCTTGGGATCAACTGCAGAGATTGAGGTTGGATCATATTGAAATGCTTTATATGCATGTTCCAGCTTCTTGCTTATGTCGTAATTTTGTAGTATATCGATTATACCAAAGAATATGATGACATCATAATACTGCCCTGTGGGCTCTCCGACCAGCTGTGTCTCGAAATTGCTTCTTCTCATTGTTAACTCAGCCTTTGCTGCCATGTTGATGCCCAATCTAATGGAAGCCCACCTGCCAACACTCAAAAGGGAGAAAAATAGGTTGTCCATCAAAATCCATTCGAGTTCATTTACCAGAACAAAAGCAGGGAAAAATGATATCCTCATGAGCGTAGTTTACCCCGAAGGATCAAAAAGAAGATCCATGTCAGCCCTGGAAATTCGAGGAGTTGATACATCACTACTCTGGTCTGCATTAGCTGAAACAAAAGAAGAAATGAGATCATTTTTCATATAGCATTCCAAAAAAAAAAACGAGTGTGGAAAAACATGTATACCAGTAGGAGTCCGAACTCCAGAATTACGCGTCTCAGTTGTGACTGGTTCACCGGAACCTGTAACTTCTCGAAAATGAACTCCAACCAAAAGACTGTAGTCCATGATTCTCTCCTGTTCAAGGAAATCACAGTCGCGGTCCACTTGCCTGTGCAATAGAAAGTTCAGCATACTTTGTTAAAGGAGCAAAACAATTTGGAGTGCAGTTTTACATTGGCTTAGGCTACAACGGCTACATGTCTTGAGTATGCTGAGCTTTTTAATGTTGGAACATCAAGCACCAATCTATACTGATTCTTCTTCTAGCAAGTAATAAACGCAAAATTTGTTGGCTAGTTAAGTATCTATCCTCCTTTTAAACCTTCTATGCATGAGTACTAGGTTGATTCCAAGCCATAGCTTTGTGTATTCAATATTAACACTTCCAATAAATAAGCACTTGAGGAAACCATGTAGGTAAGTTTGTTGGGCTTCACTTGCATAAAGGCCTTCTATTTATTGAAACAGCTAAATCAGAAGAGAAACACGTCTGCTAATGGCTATGATCTTTTTGTTTTCTCAGCATATTCTATCTCCTTACTACTTGGAAGAATTACGCATGTTTAAATAACAGAGAACGCGTGGAAGGGAGAAGAAGCACCTGCAGAACTCTTGGAACCAAACTTTCTGCAGCCTGAATATAAAATTGAGATCCAGATCCTTGAGGGTGGTAGTAGGGTCAATTTGAGATTCTGGTTTCTCAGTGACACGGCCATGGGAAGAACCTTTCAAGTCAAAACGTCTGTGAATGGCATACTCAGAACAGAACAAGTTCCCCATTATGACAAAGCGAACCTGTTCATCAGTTGTTAAGGACAAACTTGATTAAAAGAAAAGGACAGACAAACATGATGCAACAAAAGCAGGAACTTGTCAAATACTATACTAGAAGACATTGTTCTAGTTGTCTCATATACCTTCTTCTGAGCAGGTCCGGTCATCTTCACACAATGGAGGCCAAAAAATTTAGTAACTAGAGTGTTCTCAAATGCTCGAACATGATTGTAATAAGCTGGAAGCATTCCTAAAAGAACCTGCAGAACGAAGCCCCATTGAATTGTATAAATGTTGAAGTAAACTGAGAAAATATGTGATATGATTCCAGCATGCTTCACAAAAAGTATATTGGCTAGATTGATTACTTGAAGACATCAACGTCTGGTTCTAGTCTGGAGTTTCAATGACAATCTACAAGCAGAAATTTAACTTACTTTTACTTCTGCCTTCTTTAAGGTCTTTATCATGTACTTGTCATCATTGGTCAAGTAAAAAAAGCTTCCACTTTTTCCCGGGGATGAGAGCTCTCGAAGTGCATCATTTCCACATATAGATATCATGTAATCAGCTGGATCAACTTTGAACAGTTTCCTCAGGGTCCTGAAAACATAGTTATATTTTCAGACTAAGTTCAACTGGTGTTATAATGTTGAAACATTCTCAACATTATTCTGATGTGTCAGTTGAGGGTGTATGTGCAATGCAATGGAAGTGCAAGATTTTGAACTAACAGACATGTAAGAGGGACATTCAAAATATCCATTTATTTCAGAATATGATATATCAAACTCAACCTGAAAACTAACGGGCAGTAATCCTTCCATTTGAACTCACACGACTGGTGTGGAGGAGTATGTTTGGATCCTTCTGTTGGGAACTTTGTCCATATCTTTTCTTTCGTGTCAAAAGCTGTAGCTCTAAGATCAAGTGATGTAGCTGGAGCAGGCCTTCCTACAGAATGTCTGAGATGGCACCAGAAATGAGCTACAAGCAGCAAGTTATCGAAAAAGGATATAAAGATTTAAAAGCACTGCTAGTTGTCCTTAGATACTTGGAAAGTTATATCTGTGCATCCAGTAAAGAATCCTTGCTACCAAAAATAACAGTATGAGGTCAAGATTATATGTTTATGAAGATGGGATTAAGAGCCACAAGAAAAAAGACAAGAACAAGAGTAATTATCAATATAATCAACAACTTTAGACCAAATTCAAATGATTACCTTATTCCTAGCTGCAAATTAAGCATGAGCTCATAGTTTTTATGCCCTTTCGAGATTGTTGTTCCTGGCTTCTTGTTTGCTTGAATTTTGATGCAATGTGGTTGAAATCCTCTTGAATTATCTGAATCATCTGTCTGAATGCTTCTCGATTCTTCAGTTGACTCTCTTGGTTGTTCTGAATTTACACTATTTGAACCTGCATCAGTTTCTGACCCCCAACTGTAGCCATCTCCATTGCTTAACCTTCCATCCACTGAATTTCGCTTAGGCTTTGCATTATTTGCTTTTGGAGTCTTTGCTATTGGAAACTTCTGCAGAAATTCCCCTTCACATGGCCAAGTGACCATCTTTTGAGAAGGATACACTGATATTCTTTCACCTGGACTAATCTGACATCCTAGTAGATCATTTGAATACACATCCTGAGGATCCCAATCGAAAGTACCTGTTCGCGAACTTGAAGGATAATAAGTCCCACTCTGCTCCCTAGAATCCTTACTCCAAATACCAACATAAAAACTCCCATCTGTCCATCGAAACGTGCCATTCCCTTTAGGAAATCCATCTTCCCAAGAACCATCATATCTATTCCCATTAGCCCAAATCATTGTACCATTACCATTCATCTTCCCATTTCTCCA
Organism: Solanum virginianum; assembly: GCA_000787875.1. Taxonomy (NCBI): domain Eukaryota; kingdom Viridiplantae; phylum Streptophyta; class Magnoliopsida; order Solanales; family Solanaceae; genus Solanum; species Solanum virginianum. Next base: position 38,185 of record DF361638.1, read on the forward strand.
TTGTCCAATATATTGATTCCCATTGATCCATAGATATCTACCTTGCCCGTCTGGCTGCCCACGACGCCAATCTCCTTCATAATGATCTCCATTCACATAATCCCTTGTTCCTTTACCATGTTTCATATTGATCACCCAAGAACCTCTATACGTGTCATTCGAGCACCCAGTATAAGTCCCTTCACCATCCATATAACCATTCTTGAACTTGCCTTCATAGGTTGCACCAGAAGGCCAGCTGAACTTTCCCTTCCCCATTGTCTTCCCTTTAACCCAATCACCAACATACATACAACCATCTGACCATAAATACTTCCCTTGGCCATTAGGGCAATTATCACTCCATTTCCCTGTATATATATCCCCATTATTCAATATTTTCTCAGCATAATAAACCTCACCAGGGGCATCAAGATCATCATCAACATGTGCCACTGACATTGTTGCAAAAATGATGTTTTTGGTTCTTTTCTTTGCAGTTGCTTTCTTTAACGTGAACTCCCTACAGGCCTTCAAAATGCCACTCAATTCTTTGTTCATCTCTCAACAATAACCCCTTTTTTTTTTAATCTTTCTTTCCCTTTTGAATTCACTAATAAGCCCCTTCCTTCCTCCTCATCCCAAATCAATCTTCATTTGAATCACCAATGTGAGCTTCACATGAACATCAACAATCATTTCTACAACTACCCAAGGTCAAAAAACACAAAAAAATCCAATCATTGTTGTTATACTATATTTTTGGCTCATTTCTTGAAAAGGGTCTGGATTTTCTTTGGTGCCCAATATTCCAAATTTATGGGGAAGCTGTTGTTTTGGATAAAATAAAAAAAAGTTGAGTTTGCAAATGAACATGAAAAAAAAAACAATTTTCTCTCTATGTTTCTTAGATTGATTTGCTGAACTGAGATTGTCTTTTTGTTTTTCAGCTTTTCAGGAATTAGGTGTATTGGGAATACTTTGAAACAGAAGTTGTTAGGTTGATGGAATAGCAAAAGAGTAGAACAAATCAATGACTGGTTTTTTATTTAGTTAAAGCTCTTTTTCTTTTTTCTTTTTTTTTTGTTCCTTTTTTCTTTTTTTTTTTCTTTTTTATGTATTAGACTAAAAGGGAAAAAAAAAAAAGAAAAATAATATCTTTCTTTGTTCTTTTATCTATTTTTTTTTAAAAAAAATTTAATTTTTGTGATTGGATGTAATTTTCAAACTGTCAACTAAAGGCTGAACAGCAGGGTATTCTTTGTCTCCGAATTTGGCTCCTAAATCCACTAAAACACCTGACAATTGGATGGATGAAAGACATGTTAGGCATTATGTGTTTGCCCTATTTTTTTTTTCCATTGTCTTAATTACAACTTTGGGAGACCCCACATATAAAGTATTACTAAGATTTTGGTGAAAAAATTTACACAAAATATAAGATAGTGTTTGTAATTATTTTTCCCATTTCAATTTGTCTCTACTATTTTCCTTTTTGATTCATTTTGAAAAAAATATCTTTCTTTTAATTTTCCTCTTTTCGACTTATAGCAGATTATAAAATTAAAGAGCATTTTAACGAATTCAGCATATTTTTAATATTTTACTTGAGGTTCAAAAATTTAAGATTCAGTATTTCCATGTACTCATGGCAACAACAACAGACAAATTAAGTCCATTTTGAAGCAAATATTCATAACCAAATTAGCAGTTCTATCCTCACAAATTGTGAATATTAATTTGTTAAGGATTAACCAGTTTGAGGAAGTGGTGTCATTATTCGCTAGAATTGAAATACCTGCAAGATAGGGATTATAATTTGTATCGATTGAACAAATTGCTAGAGTTTCTAAAATAATAGGAACCTAAATATTATTGCTTCCTAGTGCATGTTAATATGGTACGCGAGAGTGTACACCAATCTTATTGTTATCTTGCGTGAGATGAGAGGTTATTTTCGATAGATTTTCAACTACAAAATATATTTTTAATTTCTAGTACATATAAATATGTTTAAAGATTATCTTTTTAAACTCATATCTCTATAGAAAATATATTAAATCTCTATTTGAATCTCAAACTCTTAATAATTTGAAACTTAGGCTGCAACTATTAGATGCTATATTTGTGGTTACATGAAAATATCAAGAAATTTAATTAATTAATATTAATAAGAACCTAATTCAACCTAGTATTATATTTGACTTTAAGAATAAAAACATAATAATATATTACTAGTAGATAACAACATAAGTCAATCTGTTTAAAAAAATTATTTTTTGTAATGAAGAGTGAGTGGTGAAGCAGTTTTGTTATCCCTTCCCCACGTTTTACAAGGAATATACAATTCTTTATATGTTACTATAATAAAATAATATGGTCTCCTACCCTAATCTCATTTATAATCTATTGAATTTAATAATTAAAGTGAAGTTTTTCTTTTGTTCTGAAGAAATGAGAAGCAGGTTGTGCTCATCGCCACTAATCTACAATAATTAACAATATAAATGATATTTAGTGACATTCTATGATATTAAGACAAAATTAACTAATTTTTTGTTATAAAAATAACTTATGCACTTTGCCGCAATAAAATAAAAGTTGACTAATCATTCTTCTGCTTATCGAACTTGATATTTTTGAAATGAGAGTCTTTCAAAAACAATTTCTCTTTCTCTGTAAGGTAGTGATAAAATTTGCGTACATCTTACCCTCCTTAGACCTCATTTGTGAAATTCCACTATGTATGTTATTGTTGTTGTTACTGATCATTGTGAAATTCAGGAATAAAACTATAGTTTTATTTATCAATTTAGTAAAATCTCATAAATTTGATGTAGACTTTACAAATACACTTAATATATATATATATATATATATATATATATATATATATGTCTGCTCTGACCG
>DF361637.1:0-27747 GCA_000787875.1 Solanum virginianum
GAGAAAATAATAAAAAATAACTATAATACGTTTTAAATTCAATAAATAATAGATATTATAAGTATTATGTGTGAATTTTAAATATGATTTAATTAATTTTATATTATTCAAAAATATATTATATTTATTGAAATAATAATAATAAAATTTATAACAATGTATAATATTAAAATTGATGACTTAAATGCGGAGGGAGAGAGAGAAAAGAGAATATAAAAAAAAAAGACTTCAACTGATGGACCAAGAAAAGAAAAGAGAAGAGAAAAAAAGAGAAGAGATTTCTTTTAATTTATTGATAAAATATATTATAGATCGCAATAAATAAAAAGTACCCTAAAAGGGGTAATATTTGATATATAATATATTATTTATGTAAATATTTCAAATCTTAATAGAAACCTAAAATTGCGTAATATATAAGTATATTTAAATTCATCATTTCTTATAAGTAAGAATTGTAGATATAAAATTAGAGGATAACTTTTGTATCATTCTAGAAACCATCATATATGAAGAAATTTAGGATGAATATCTGCAAAAGGGACGTAGGTAATAATTAATTGAAATATTAAAATGATACCAGACTATTTTAAAATATCGTAAACCACAACACAATATTATTTTTCCAACACAACAATGGAGGGGGAGGAAGACTAACAATGCTTTACTAATTGCAAAACATACTGCTAAAAAATATGATATGTAAAACCAATACAAATTTCAAATGTTTATTCAAATTACCAATCAAAAACGACGATTCAATTGTAGAAAGTGAGGTATAAAAGCTTAGCACCTAAAAAAATTTCAACTATTGAAAAGTCAAAAAATGTTCAAAGCTAGCACTATAACTATTTTAGTTTCTCTATAATCCAGGAATCAAAAAGAAAATATAAATATTAAGTCTTTTATGTGATTTAAAAAATATAAAGATTAAGCTTTATATTTAATCAAGTTCCGTATGTGAGTAGATTCTAATCTAATTATAGAACTTCTCTGATAAGTTAACTCACTTATTATGCATAATTAAGAGACTATTACTATTACAAAGAAAATGAAGTAGGTATATGGGGTTTTAACTGAAATAAAGAAAATATTATGAATGAAAAATAAAGAAAATAAAAGTAGGTATATGGGTTTTTAGCTTAAATAACAAGAATGAGATATTTATTAAACTCGTACTGTCCCTCGTGTGGCAATTTTTTGTTTGTGTAGAACTAATAATCATAGGTGGATGCATCCTTATAATATGAGATTTATCTGAATTTAATATTTTAACGTATAGCATAAAATGAATTAAAATTACAATAAGTAGTAGGTCTGCACCTATAACTTTTATAATATAAAATAATTTTATAATATAATAGCTAGGTTTAATCTATCTATGCTCATTTAATTAATTATATAAACAGCAATTAAAATAATGAAAAGAAAATAAAAAATGATAAATAAAAAAATTTATATTTATCATTTTTCTTTGTTACTTGTAATTTTTTCAAACTAATTTTTTCTTTTAAATGAGTGGAGAATTTGAAAATGTTATTTGGGCGACATTAAAATTCTAGCACCATATATTGCCGAAAAGCAAGATTTAAAAATATAAAGAGAAATTTACGTACATATAAAAGAATTGTAACATTGTATATTTTACAAAAATATATTTGTTTCGAATAAAAATATGAATGACATAGTAAGAAATTTAATTTTATAATTCATTGAATGTCGGCTTGAGTAACACAAACATTGATGAGAATCCAATGCCCTGAAAACCTAAGGATTTGTCCGCAAGGTTCGTCCATGGAGGGTGAGTCAGGGCTTGACTGCGGAGATGGAATCTAGGACAGAGTATTTGTATTATCTCTCTAGATTTTGGCAAATGTGAAAGACCTCGTCAAGAAAGTTTGGAGGGTGTAAACACACTTGGCGAATTCGAGTACGGCTACAAGGGAGAAATATAATCGGAAAAAAATAATACTTGACCAGAGATGGACGTAAACTCGTAAGCTACTACCAAAGGTAAGGATAATCGTCTAGTTCTTATTGTGAAAGACAAAAGTCGCCCCGCCACAGCAAACGGGTTACTTCCTTTGTCATTCCCGGGGAGCTTTAACATTATTTTTCATTATATGTGACCTTTTTCTCAAGAAATCAGTAAAAAAAAAAATATCATAAAAATTCATAAACATAAACATGATTAAATTTTTATACATATACGGGAATTTATAAGAGTGCAAAAAAAAACAATCATTTTAATTATATAAATCGTCATAAGAGTATATGTAACTTTTCTATGTTATAACACTTGTTACATACTATATAACAAATGGAAGAAAATAACACCAATTACACCATCGACGTATATAAAATATTTCCTTGTAAATGCAGTTTCTGATATCGTCACATCTTAGTTATTATATTAATAAATTATCATATAATTGACAAGCTTCAAGCTCATGTTTTAATACCCACTTCACTAGGAGGAATAGGAGCATCGATTAGTATTACACAGAAAAAATTTATTATAGACACTAATACAATTAGATTCGCTCTTTATAGACAAATTTGGAATTTACAATTCCAAGTAAGATCGATGTTCTTCTGACCTATAAAATTCTTCTGACCGACTATGCATGGCGTAATCACACTATCGCTGCCAATATTTTTATTGGTAACAGGATTAGATGACGGAGGTGAAACTGAACGCCATTGGAGAGATGGTAACACCAACAATATATTTACTCTTTCTTGATCATCATCAAGAAGAATTCTAGTAGCTTCATATTGTGTGATAGTTGAAACAATATTAACCACCAATATTGCTAAAAGAATAGGATTTCTTCGACTCTTATTCATTTCGCAATAATCAAGATTACGATAAACAGCGAAATGATTATTTTATCAATAATTCTATTTAACAGTCAGAAAAATTATTATCGATGAAATTTTTATCTATTTTTTTGAAGTGAATGTTATATGATGAGAATTTGATGTTGTATTTATAATAATTTGATAGGTCTAAAAATAGGATGATTTATTGGACATATTTCATTCTTAAAATTGGCTTTTGACAAAAAGAGTCTGAAAGAAAATTTTATTTTTCATAGTAGAAACCGAAAGTATAATCATGAAAATTTTTTATTACGTAAAATAAATAACATACAAAATGCCATGCACATGCTATACGTACTTATATTAACATTAGTTAAAGATCTTGAATTTTATGAAACGTGAATTTTTAGAACTTAAGTTATATATACTGGCGATATAATAATTAGTATACTATCAATATATTTTAACTTTCTAACATGATAAAAAATGATGAATATTTTTTTACACCGCGAATTAATAAAAAATTTACGCTATCAAATAAGATTTTTTTTACTTAGTTTTCACCGAATCAATTCATTGGGTGGGTCAATTTTTATTAAAGTAATGAGAAACTTCCTATAAAAATATTACTTTTCCTTTTTTTTATTTTCTCAACGGTTCAACTAAAATGTATCTAGGAATATTCATTAAACATTTTTATCGAAAAAATTAATGGAAAAATAGTGATTTTTTAGTAGTGAGAGCTTCTTTCTATGATTATCAATTAGTATCGCTCTGAAAAAAAAATTCAATAATTTATCATTTATCACCCAAAAATGTTGGATAAATTTACATGGTATTTAATTTGTAACCGTCCAAATGGAAATATATATTATAGTAAATATTAGCGCACCTATTAAATTATTAAAATTTTACTATAAAGTGGAATAATGCGTACCGGCCATAAATCATAATATTTAGCAACGATTTGACTTTACTATAATTAAATAAACATTCTCCCATATTTTTGGAGGTCAAAGACACAACCTTTTACACGTTTTTGGATTGGATTTTGTTTTGTTTACTTGCAGCTATTCAAATTCTAATTAATTTATTACGGAAAAAGTACACAAATAGACCTAATTTAAAATTATTTATTCTTAATATAGGTTAATGAATTCATAACGCAAATTAGTTACCTTCTTACCTCACTTACCCCTTTTGATTTTGTCCTAACATCATGTTGATGTCAGCATAAATACTATGAAATATAATCCGACGGTGTATATATATTATACAGGTATCATATAGAATGATCTCAACCCTTTATGATACTCTGGTGGTATATTAATACCCAACTAGTATCATATAGGATTATATTTTTTTTAAGAAATAAATAAGAAACAAATAAAATAAATTTATTTATTAAACTCTAAATTAGTAGAAAATATGTTCTTGTGATACTCTGCGGTGTATTAATATCCTATCAATATTATATAATTTTGAGCTATTTTTTAATAAAGAAAATAATTAAGAGAAAATTATTAAAGTTACAAACTTATTTAGTTAATTCTAAATTAGTAGAAAATATATTCTTTGTGATACTCTATAGTAATTCTTGTGATACTCTATTGGTATATATATTCCTATTGGTATATCATAAAAGGTGGGTGTTGACATCAGTATGACACCATTGCGCGAATTTTAATATTAGGAGGACAAATTTTAATAGTATGGGGTTATAAAATATAAAAGGGATATATGAATGTAAATAGTTTGCTTTAAAGGAACGTAAACTTAGTTTTCCCACTTATTATATCCTATATTCCTTTGTTCAGTTTATTTGTTAGTTTTTGAAAAAATATTTTTTTAAAATAAATTTCTTCAAATATTTTATTCTTAACATTAATTATTTCCTTCTCACTTTACCTAGATGGAGTAGCTTTGGTAGATTCACTTGATTTATAAGTGGTTGCGTTTGTCGATACATATATGGTTCAAATGTAGGTAAAATCTCACCTTTTAATTGTCGTTGCATACTTACCCTCATCACCTTCGGCGTCTTAACAAAATTTGGAGGCTTAAAGTCAAATTTTATCAAGAGGCGTTAATTTTTTTTTTTGAGTTGACATATATAAATTGAAAAATAATAATATATTTCCTGTTATCCTACAAGTGAGATATAAAGCGAGCAGGACGTATGCAGACCTTATGAAGTAAAAATATTGAAAATTTTTTTAAAAGAGCAAACACTTGAAATAAAATAAAGCAAAAATAGTTATAGTTTGCTAAAATTATAATTTGCAGCTATATATTATAGAAGAGAGGCCAACGAGATTGAGAAAGGAAAGAGAGAGGCGAGCGAGAGAGGGCAGAGAGTGGAGAGAGACAAATTGTATATGCATATGTGTATATTTATCAAATAATTGTAAGTGTAACTAATATACATATGTATTTACATACCTGACAAGCGAGATTGGGAGAGGGAGGAGAGAGGCGAGCGAGATCGAGAGAGGCGAGATAGAGAGGAAGAGAGAAGAGAGAAAATGGCTACAAAACCCCAACTATAGTTTTAAATTATAATTTTTTCAAACTATAGTGGTATAATGTAAATGCATACCATATGTTTGCAGGGCCGACTCATCAAGATCGGAGGCCTAAAGTCAAATTTTAGAGAGGGGCCCTAATTTTGTTTTTAAAAAAATTATCTTATATTTTTTAATTTAAAATCTACTTTTCTTGATTTTTTAGATACTCCTTTTTGAAATTTATTTAATTCTTCAAGTTTTTTCTTTTTCTCTCTTTTTGTAAACTCAAATCATATTTTCTAGTTGACACATTTAAATAATTCAATTGAATAAATTTTAACAATAGCTAAAACAAAAATGAACTAAGAGTATCAACAATAATAAATTTTAAAGAAAAACTATAAAATAAAGTTAGAATGATAAAATCTGTTTCACGAATTTGATAAGATGTATATAACAATATCGAAATAGTGTTGAGTTCCTTCAATGACTTCTTGAAATTTTGAAGAAATTCGAAAAAAGCAATTCTTTTGTAACTTGTAATCAGTAGTAAAACAAAAGTTTTGCAGGAGAGAGTATGAAAATAATAAAACTAAGAATAAAGAAATGAGTATGAGGTAACTAATAATATAAAATTAAATTAATAATTACTAGGAGATATATAAGGAACTACAATTTCTTACATAAGAAAGTTATTCCAAAAATTGTTCTATTTCATTGGGGAAAAAAATATACTAATAACTATTTCTTTTTTCTCTTTGTTTCTTTTTTTTTTCTTTTTTACTTTTACATGTTTTTTTAAAAAAAAATTTAAAAATATACAAAATTTTTTAAAAATAATATATACAAGTACACTTTTTAAAAAAGAAAATGGCCCCCCCAAAAACATGAGACCCCAAACGATGGCTTTAGTGGCTTAGTGTTTAAGACGATCCTGTCTTTGCTTAGCTACGTAATTTGCAAACATTTCATTTTTGGTGAATATTCATAATATAAATTGTTGAAAAGATAGAATTCGACTCAAGAATTTGAGAAATTGGAAGAAGACATCAAGAAAATAAATTTAATTTTTTTATAAATCAATGACAATAAATTTTGCATAATACAAAAGAATTCACTATTCAGGAGATTTTAGAATATCCAATAATAAGAGAATAATGTGGGCTCATATTAATCGTTAGAATATAAAATAAAATTTAAATAATAACAGAACAAATAAAATATTTCATTGCAATAAATTTAATATTAAGATATGATAAAATTTTTAAATACAAATCAAATGGTCAAACAATAAAATATGGACAACTAATACGAACGAAGTGACTTAAAAATAGTGATGTAAATGGCATTCTTTGTTTTGAGTGACAGTTAATTTGAGGTCCGGTGCTCCCGCCAACAATGGACACATATACAAAACCAGAAACAGAGAGCCACAAAAACCTCATAGAAAGATTCAACAATTCCTATTCCGGAGCTTTCGGTACTCGTCTCCAACAATGTCACATCCATTCATCACTCATTCACACGTCCACTTCACTCAGGCAATTCATCGAACACTTGATCGGCAGCCACTGTATCCCCATTTTCTGGGAAAAAATTGCCGATTTGTTTGGTTCTCTTTCGTGGGGGTTATTCAGATCCTCTGTTTTTTTATCCCAATTCTTGAATTTACGGAATGGGGTTTTGGTAATTTGTTACGGGATGTATAGCTGAAGAACTGATTTGAGAATTACTAAAGATGGTATGTTGTTAATTAATCTTTTCACACTCCATATACAGTGAACTGCATTGATACTTTTATTTACTAGTTGAAATTAGGGAACCCCAATTTGTTTGAAATGAAAAACTGTTGAGTATAGCAGCTTTGTGGGTGTTGAGGATTCTCTTCAAGGGACTTAAAGATTGCCGATTTGTTGATCTCTGTTTTCCCCCAAATTCTGGAATTTACGTATGGGGTTTTGCTAATTTGTTAATGTGCCATGGATTTATAGATGAAGAACTGATTTGAATTACTAATGATGGTGTGTTAATCTTTTCACACTCCATAAGCAGTGAACTGCATTGCTATTTCCCTACTTTTTTTTGAGCTATACTTGTGATCATTTTGGTAAAGTAGATACCTTTTGTAGTTGTTTATGTATTACTAATTGAAATTAGGGAACCCCAATTTGTTTGAAATGACAAACTGTTGAGTGTAGTAGATGGTTGGGTATTGAGGATTCTTCTTGAGAGAATCAAAGATTGCCCATTTTTGTATTGCGTAGCTCTGTTGTCCCCAAATTCCGTAATTTATGAGTGGTGTTTTGCTAATCTGTTTCTGCCTATGGATGAAGAACTGATGTAAATTACTAAAGATGGTATGTTAATCTTTTCACACTCCATATACAATGAACTGCATTAATACATTTTATAGTGGTTTTTAATTACTAGTTGAAATTAAGGATTAGTCGGGAACCCAATTTTTTTAAAATGACAATCTGCTCAGTATAGCAGCTAGGTGGGTATTGAGGAGTCTTTGTAGGAGACTTAAAGATTGCTGATTTGTTTATCTCCTTCAGGGGTTATTTTGATCATCTGTTTTCGCCTAAATTCTTGAATTTATGAATGGGGTTTTGCTAATTCGTCACTCTGTCATGAGTATATAGCTGAAGAACTGATTTGAATTACTAAAGATGGTATGTTAATCTTTTCACATTCCATAAACAGTGATCTGCATTGCTAGTTTAGTTGTTTTTAATCAATGGACAGTATACTTCTGCTTTTGACTTATCTGATGGAAAGGTAAACTGTATGCAGGGCACTCCAGTAAATATCATTGTCGGCTCTCATGTGTGGATTGAGGATCAATCCATTGCTTGGATTGATGGACAAGTATCACAGATTAATGGAAAGGATGTCGAGGTCCAGACATCTGATGGGAAGAAGGTACATTAGCTCTTTTACACACAACATTATTTTATTCTTGCAATTTCGGTTTGCTTATTTGTTTCCCTATGACAATTTCAGTGTGTTTTATGGGATCCAATAGAATTCGATACTTCACTGACAGACTGATTTTCAGTTTGCTAACTGATTTATCTATCTACCGAAACAAGAACATACCTAGTGTAGTCACACAAGTGGGGTCAAGGGAACTTAGGATGGTACATAGACCTTACCCAACCTTTATGGGGTGGAGAGGTTGTTTCTGGTAGACCTTTGGCTCAAAACAAATGTAATCAAAGTAGGATTGAAAGAAAAATAATGATAGAAAAATAGTAAGATAAACAAAGCAAGTGAAATGATGTAGCAGTAAAAATTAAGGAATAAGATATGACGCGAATACTAAATAATGTGCCAAAGAAGGAGAAGATGAGAAGAGGATACTAGCTCCCTGCATCTCTCAAATAAAAGTGTAGCAACACTTGGCTACCTACTACCTATCTACCCCAATCCTCAACCTCCATTGCTTCCTATCGAGGGTCATGTCCTTAGTAAATTGGAGATTTGTAATGTCCCTCACTGAATTTTTCTTTGGCCTACCTCCACCTCTCCTGAAACGCGCTATAGCCAACCTCTCATCCTCCTTATTTGTGCATCCGCATGCCTCCTCTTCACATCCCCCAATCAGTTCAGATTCGCTTCTCTCATCTTATCTGCCATAGAGGTTACTCACACCTTGTCCTGTACGACTTCATCCATAATCCTATCTCTCACCTATTGTGCTCATACATCCATCTGAGCATCGTTATCTCTGTTATTGTCATCTTCTGAACATGTGCGTTCTTGATTGATTAGCACTCTGCCTCATACAACAGTGATTTATCTATCTAAATTGGCTTAAAATGATTCTCGAGTGACAAAGGCATGATCAAAACTACAAATGAATATATTCTTGGTGATGAAGTTCATTGTTTTGAATATTCTATGAGAAGAGGCATATCCAAGATTTGGACATTGTAAGATCAAGTTTGGAATTCTACAACAACCCATTCAATTTACCGGTTTCAAAATATATTATCTTTTACTTGTTTAGTGAAATTTTCAACACACGTAGAGTGTCAAATCCAAAGTTACTGGGTTCAGACAAGCTCGTATCTGTCACCTATACCTGTCTCTGTAAGGGTAAGGTGTATATTACTTCCGTATTAGTTCAGAAGTTATATTAATAGCAAGTAAAGTACCTTGCAACTATGAATGTCTGCACTCGCATTGCTTCTATCACAATAGGAGTGTAAGGAGTATTTGACATATATTTGAATTGTCTTTCCAACTTGTATATATGCACTATATCATCCTCTGTTTGTAAGTTTAAGGTATATGTCACTTCCATGTTAGATTAGAAATTATATTATATTTCCATCACAAGAGGAGTGTGAGGTGGATTGAGTTATATCTGAACTGCCTTTCCACTATATCCGTTTTTTCGTTTATATTGGAAACTAATTTCTGTTTCTTCACTTTCTATTGTTTTCTTTGGAGGGGTGTTATGTCATAAAAGGATACCTACCAAAATGAAAGTTAAGCTTATAGAATAACTATAAGATCAGTCATATTGGATGGAATGAATGTGGGGATTGTCAAAGTCCGACTTGTCCACAAGATGGGTGTTGCAAAGATACAGATGCTCAGATGAATGTGCATTTATACAATATTAAAAATGACTACATTCACCAAAAGGTGGAAGTAGCAAGTGGTGAGGATAAATGCAAGAAGGTCATTTGAGATGGTTTTGACATGTCTTGCATTGACCTACATATGCACCAGTCTGTAAGCGTGAATCTATAGCAAGTAAAGGTATTGAAAAGGGACGGTGTACCTAAAATCATATAGAAGAAGTTGCCTCAAAAGACCTACAAATCTTTGGAAGCTATGAAAACTTTGCTAAAGATAGGGCACAATGGAAGAAAAAGATCCTAGATGATATCTACTAGTTAAGAATGGGTTTTAGACTAGTTAGTGAACTTCTATTATTATTATTATTATTGTTGTTGTTGCTGTTATTTGTATATTTAACTTATTTTTACTTCATTTTATTTAGTAGGATGATGATAATATGAAGTGAGCCTAAATGAAGAAGTGGGGTTCATGTGGTCGATCCTAACTTGTTTAGCGTAGTAGTTCGTGTTGTTTTTTGGTTTAAGAATGCATTAATAATCTGTCTCGTTCCCTCTTACATTGCGTTGTCGCAAATTTTTAATGCAACAAACAACTCTGATTGGTAATCTCTTTGCTCATAACTGCTTACCTATTTTTGTCTTTTCAATTTATCTAGGTTACAGTAAATTTATCAAAGATATATCCCAAAGATGAAGATGCTCCTGCTGGTGGAGTTGATGACATGACCAAGTTATCATATTTGCATGAGCCTGGCGTATTGCAGAATTTGGCTACAAGATATCAACTCAATGAAATCTATGTAAGTTTACGGTCCAATTTCTGTAGATTAGTGAGAAGAAGAAATGAATTGTTGCATCTATTTTGGTGGATCTATTATAATATTATATCATAATGTGACATGACAACAGACTTATACTGGGAGTATTCTCATTGCCATCAATCCATTCCAAAAGTTACCTCATCTATATGATCGCCACATGATGGAACAATACAAGGGAGCACCACTTGGGGAATTAAGTCCTCATGTTTTTGCTATTGCTGATGCTGCTTACAGGTACTCCTGTTTCAACTTCCACTCCACATGATTTACCCCCAAACACTATACCATTGTGACTAAGATTATAAAATGAATCAGGCAGATGATAAATGAAGGTAAAAGCAATTCGATACTGGTCAGTGGTGAAAGTGGGGCTGGTAAGACTGAAACTACTAAAATGCTTATGCAATACCTTGCTTATTTGGGTGGCCGTAGAAGCACTGAAGGTCGAACTGTTGAGCAGCAAGTTCTAGAGGTAGACTATATCATCTTGATGAGTCGAGCTTTGTTTAAAGTCTTTTTCTCCTTAAACTTACAAGGGTAGGTAAGCCAATGACAAATTTGCTTTTGAGGCTCTAGTTCTGCATAAGTTGAGTTATTTTTACATGCTGAAGCTTTGTGGCGAACAGTTCGCAAGTTCTAGAGGTAGACTATATCATCTTGATGAGTCGAGCTTTGTTTAAACTCTTTTTCTCCTTAAACTTACAAGGGTAGGTAAGCCAATGGCAAATTTGCTTTTGAGGCTCTAGTTCTGCATAAGTTGAGTTATTTTTACATGCTGAAGCTTTGTGGCACAAGTTCTGCATTAGTTATGCTACTCTCTACATGCTGAACAGCTGAAGCACATGACATGAGACCATTATTTGATAAAATATACGAAGTAAATATGGTAATGCAACTCTATTAACTCTACGAATGGAGAAAGAAATATGGTAATTTCGTGTAACACCTCTTATTTGAATGTGTGGAAAGAATGAAACTTAAGATGCATTACAGGACAAAGTTTAAGACAGAATGAAAGAAATGAAACTAATTGAAGTGAGAATCTTTACTGTAATGTGCGAAATTTTTGAGAAAGGTGACAGTTTACTGTAATTATAATGATTTTTTATTTCTTTGATAGATACCTGTTACAAAATAATGGTATAGACCAGATGTCTGTGAAAGTTCTGAACAAGATGACTTAGTAAGATCAACAATGATTTTCTAAATGGCATTCAAAAGAGTTTATTCTTGGATTTTATGAATTCACTAGCATTTTACTTTGTTATAGAAAGCTTGTAGAGGGGTCACTGTACTCTGTATGAATATATCATTGGACTTTAAATTCTTTTCATTTATTTGAATATAATAATCTTGAAAATACCTGTTTCATTTCTAAAAGGTATAAATCATTAGGGAGGAGGGAGCTTCAAGCTTAAAGGTCATCAGTCATTTCTTCTGCCTTCTTACTGGTTTTGTTATTCTTTTAACTCTGTTTTATCTCCAGTCAAATCCAGTACTTGAAGCATTTGGCAATGCCAAAACAGTTAGAAATAACAATTCAAGGTGAGATATTGTTCCTCTCATGCATCTAATTAAGAAGTGACTTATTTAGTTGTTTCAGCATATGTTTTGTCTTATGATGCTTGTACATATGTTGTTACAGCCGTTTTGGTAAATTTGTGGAGATTCAGTTTGACAAAAATGGAAGAATATCTGGTGCAGCTATTAGAACTTACCTCCTTGAAAGATCTCGTGTTTGTCAAGTTTCAGATCCTGAACGCAACTATCATTGTTTCTACCTTCTATGTGCAGCACCCCAGGAGGTAATTGGATTTCAAAGCTTCTCTCCTTTTTATATCTTTAGATCTTGATGTAAACTTATTTGATAGTCTTGATGTCCTTCTAACAGTTTTTCTATCTTAACAGGAAGTTGAAAAGTATAAATTGGGGCATCCGAAAACATTTCACTATCTTAACCAATCGAGTTGCTATGAACTAGTAGGTGTAAGTGACGCTCAAGATTATCTGGCAACAAGGAGGGCCATGGATGTTGTTGGCATTAGTGAGAAAGACCAGGTAATTCCCTGGTTCCTTAGTTTGTGCTGCATTTTTTTGTTTTGATTCAGAGTCAAAGAAGTTACTCATTTCTTTTTCAGGAAGCAATTTTTAGAGTAGTGGCTTCTGTTCTTCATCTCGGTAATCTTCAGTTTGCAAAGGGCAAAGAAACTGATTCATCAGTTTTAAAAGATGACAAATCTAAGTTCCATCTTCAGACTGTTGCAGAGCTTCTGATGTATGTTCTGGGCTCTCGAATTTTACTTCTCTGTTAATTTATTCTTTGTTGACGAGAGTTTAATGTGATTCAATTCTTATGTCAGGTGTGATCTTAAGGATTTGGAAGATGCACTATTGAAACGTGTGATGGTCACACCTGAAGAAGTAATAAAGAGAAGTCTTGATCCTGATGCTGCCGCAGTTAGTAGAGATGGGCTTGCTAAAACATTATATTCTCGCTTGTTTGACTGGTATGATTCTATTGTCTCAACCAGATTGTTTAATGCGGTTTGTTACTGATTATTTGACACTAAGGTGCACAGTTTTCAACTGTTTATAGGTTGGTGGACAAAATAAATAACTCGATTGGTCAAGATCCGATAGGTTGGTGGACAAAATAAATAATTCTATTGGACAAGATCCGAACTCAAAATCTCTAATTGGTGTTCTTGACATTTATGGTTTTGAAAGTTTCAAAACTAATAGGTAGGCGTATCATTGGACACACAAGATAGTCTTGAATGTGGTGTTTTGACATTTGACTCTTTTGACTTTTGTATACCAGTTTTGAACAATTCTGCATTAATTTCACGAATGAGAAGCTGCAGCAACACTTTAACCAGGTATTTTCAGTTGAAATTTTGGAGAATTTCTGTCCATCTCTTATAAGCCAAAACTGAACTAGGGTATATTTGCTTTCCAGCACGTGTTCAAGATGGAGCAGGAGGAATACACTAGAGAAGAGATCGATTGGAGTTACATAGAGTTTGTGGATAATCAGGATGTTCTGGACCTTATTGAAAAGGTTTCCTCAATTAGTTTAGCAGAGAAGCTCTCCTCAATCTACATCCATTTCTGTTTCTCTGCATTCTACTTGTTATGTGTCTACTCCAAAAGTAACCAGACAAGGAGACTTGTTTAGTGAGTGTTGATCAGAATTTTCTTGGACACTGACTTTCTAATACTAATTTGCGTGCTTGTGTCTCAGCACATAAATGACAATGGTAAATATTGATATTTTCTCTTTCTAAACCCAAATAAGATTGCTTCAACTAAAAAGATTTTTGTCGAAGACGTCGGTATAGAGTTTTCTTCTTTGATTTTCTTTTAAATGTGCAATTCTAAAATATATTCTTGTCAAATTCTAGAAAGATCAACTTAGTCTTAGTTTGACAGTTATAGGCACAGGTAGCTTCCAAAAGAAGTTGGCTGTATAATATGAAGTAACTAGAAATTATTCAATTGATGCATCTTGAATTTCTGAAAGAGAAATTCATCTCATTTATTTTAATTCTACTTATTGATTTTGTTAGATCTTTTAGATTCTTTTATCATGGTATTCTCTTTTAAATTTAATAGGTTTTTATTTTTCTTTCGTATGTTACTCCATTATCTTTGGTTTGCCTGTGGACTTCTTTATTTGGTTTGTGTTATAAAACCTGTTTTTTTTTTTTTTTTTTTTTTTTTTTTTTTTTTTTTTTTTAATTTTAGGAGAACAGCACTATTACTTCCAAATAGATTCAACTACTGTATTGGAAGTTACTAAAGTTATCAGTCAATAGAATTTCTGCAAAGACATCATGCGTTTCTCAGCATTTACTGATTCCCTTGTTCATCAATTTCCACTAAAAAGAGCCTACTACTTTTGTTGTACTGCACTTTTTTGTAAATTTATTTGTATTGCTTTTGCAGAAACCTGGTGGTATCATCGCTCTTCTTGATGAAGCCTGGTAAGATGTATAGCACTTCATCTGTATGCTGCTACATGCATTGCTTCCCTACATTTAATGTCTTGAGTGTTGCATATGCTTCTATCTTGGCAATGAAGGATAATTTTATTGACATTCTCTTTGAAATGGACTCTTCCAGTATGTTCCCCAAGTCAACTCATGAAACATTCTCTCAGAAGCTTTATCAGACATTCAAGGTCCACAAACGATTTATCAAACCAAAACTGTCTCGCACTGATTTTACCATTGCTCATTATGCTGGAGAGGTAAAAAATGTTATCTGAGTTAGCTGTTCAGTCAAATTTTCTTGTTTGGATATAGGCATTACTAACAGTAAAGGTCATTTTTGGTGTCGTAAACCCTTACTTTCTGTCAGGTTCTATACCAGTCTGATCTGTTTTTGGATAAGAACAAGGACTATGTTGTTCCCGAGCATCAAGATCTGTTAAGTGCTTCCAAATGCCCATTTGTAGCTGGTCTCTTCCCTCCTGTTGTTGAGGAGACAACCAAATCATCCAAATCGTCCAAGTTCTCATCTATCGGTTCTCGTTTCAAGGTAGTTACTGGCTTATATAAATTTTGGTGAACTGAGAATATTTTTCATCCTACCACTTAAAGGATTGCCAAGGCCTTACTGCTTTAAAAGTTTGTGAAAGTCTGATGTTCTTATTAAACTGATGCAGTTACAACTTGTATCATTGATGGAAACTCTGAATTCAACGGAACCTCATTATATCAGATGCGTGAAGCCAAACAATCTATTAAAACCTGCAATTTTTGAGAATGTCAACATTTTGCAGCAATTGCGTTGTGGTGTGAGTAAAATTTGTCACTTTTTAGTTGAAAAATTTCCTTCTTGATTTATATGCTTATATTTTGTTTTTCTCAGGGTGTCCTAGAAGCAATTAGAATTAGCTGTGCTGGCTACCCTACCCGTAAGACATTCTTTGAGTTTCTGAACCGGTTTGGACTTCTTGCTCCAGAGGTTTTGGAAGGGAAGTAAGTACTGATTTTGTGTTCCTACTCCAAAAACAACTGTATGTTTTCAAAAGCACTTTAATCATGGTGGCTTGACTTCTTGATGACAAACTGATATGCTATCCTGATTTGACCTGCTTCTGGACAGCGCCGATGAAAAAGTTGCGTGCAAAAAGATTCTGGAAAATATGGGGCTTGCTGGTGCTCAGGTTATTTGACATTTTGTTTTTGCTTATAAGCTGATTTTTTTATTTGTTTGATGTCACAATCGATAGTCCTACATTATTCAGTTTTGAGCATCTATCTCTTCCTCGTCTAACACTTCTCCGTAACTTTAGTAGAAAATCAATGTATAAGAGTCTTTTTCAACTTCTTGATATGGCTCATCTCTGTAATACTTAATTCGCAAGGTGTAAGCTCAGGTTGATCATGCATTTTCAAGCAAAGGCCTAGGTTTTCCACTGCTGTCTTTTTACACCAAAAGGATAGAAAATCATATTCTTCTTTTTGAGAAGTTGTGCATATCAGACATAACTCTAAACCATGGTAAATGTTTGTTATCTTCAACAGTCTTATATCCACTTTTTATTATGGAATTGCTGACATGTAGGTGGTCGTTGCTCACTATAGTTTTCTATACATGCTGAGGGCGACTGCTAATTCCACTGTTCACATAGTTAAAGTTGGTTCATTTGTTTGGAATAGTTCTCCACAAAATTGTCATGTACATTTTACATGCAGCATTTGCAAGGTTGTTGCACTCTTTTATTCAACTAAACATGAGTGCCCAAATTTGTCAATAAACTATTTTGTTGGACAAATGGTTTTGCAGATTGGAAAAACCAAAGTTTTTCTCAGAGCTGGTCAGATGGCTGAGCTGGATGCACGCAGAGCACAGAAACTAGCCTCCGCAGCTAAGACAATCCAAAGGAAAATTAGAACTCATATTGCTAGGAAATACTTTCTTGCATTGCAGAAGGCTGCAATTTGCTTACAATGCTCATGCCGAGGTTTGTCTCTTTATATATTTTTCCCCGATCAACTCTTCAACTTGGGGACTTTGTTTTGTTTGTTCTAGCTATTTTACGCAATAAAGGATTATGGAAACTTACTGGGGCATTTTGATAGCTTCATTCATGTAATTTGTGTAAAAGTATCTTGGTTGAAACCTTCTAATGGAGCAAAGAGGGATTGTAATTTGTTTCCGCTTGGACCAAGGTTGAGCAAGGGTTCTGCCTGGGAGCAGTTATCCTCTTTGCCACTTTCAAATCAATAATAATGATGTCATCAGCATTCCAGTCAGAGCTAGTTTTCTTTTTTTTTCTTCACCCAATTATGTAAGATACGTGTTTATGGATAGGGTTCAGTTAGCTTCATAGTAGTGAGGCTTGATTACCGATTAGTGCTTCTCCAAAGGTGACCCTTGATTTTTTGTTTTTCTCCTAGATTGAAACAAACATTTAGTATCCCTACCAAACAATAGAAGTTTGTTTTATATCCTAGGAGTAATTGGGCCATAGGTAGTGCAAAGTACGAATACAATTATTAGAGATGTGGACTTTTGTGGTCGTGAGGTTTGATACACAAGTCATCCCTAAGAAAAGAGTTTCATGTACTTGGTTAGTAATCCAAGGTAACGGGGAAATTGACGAGGATGCCACACATTTTATTGGAGCGGGAGTGAATGAAATGGAGGCTCACATCTAGTGTTTTGTGTGATAAGAATGTGCCACCAAGATTTAAAGGTAAGTATCAAAGAGCGGTGGTTAGACTAACTATGTTATATGGGACAGAGTAGTAGAATAAAGGATGCTTAGATGGATCTCTAGATATACCAGGAGAGATAATATTAGCAACGAAATATTTGAGACAAGGTAGGAGTGATCCCCGTAGAGGAAAAGATGCGAGAAGTAAACTAAGATGGTTTGGACATGTGAAGAGGAGATGTGCAGATGTTCCAATTAAGAGGCATGAGAGGTTGGTCATAGTGTCTTGAGGAGGGGTGGAGGTTGACCAAAAAAATTGGGGTGAAGTGATTAGATAGGACATGGCATAAGTTAACTCACCGAGGGCATGATTCTTGATAGGAAGGTATGGAGTCGAGATTCAGGGGTAGAAGGTTAGTAGGTAGTCATGCGAATTTCATTTCTATTTCCATAGTATTAGTATTATTCTTGTATTATCTAATTCTTAAGTTTCTATTACTACATGTTTTTTTAGCCTCGGTTATCTTATTATCTTCTTATTTCTGCCTGTTGCTATTGCCTCTTTTTCATCTTTCTTTGAGCTGAGAGTCTATAGGAAGCCACCTCTCTTATCTTGTCAAGGTAGGGGTAAGGTCTGCATACGCACTACCCTCCCCAGACTGCTCTTGTTAAAATATGCTGGGTTAGTTGGTGGTGTATATGGAAGATGTGACCCTTCTTTTCTATATCAGTGCCTTTTCTCTGGACATCTGTTAATTTTCACCTTCCAGAGAGTATATCCAACTACGGCACATGGTTTTCTTTCATATTCCTTATTGAAGGGCTCCTGTAGTTTGACGTACAAGTTGCTGAGTTCCAGTATAAGAAAACAATATCGACAAGATGTATTTGGCAGATTTCAATATCAGAAAAATTACTGTTTAGATCCATCGTGTATCTGGTCTGAGATACAGTAGTAGTACCTCCATTTTAAGGTGGTTAAAGATGGATCACTTGCCCATCTTTATAATTGCAAAAACAAGCACCATGTAAAGAGTATTAATATTTACCAAATTCTATGTTCTCGTGTTGTCATGGTCAACAGGAAGGCTTGCTTGCAAAGTGTATGGCAATATGAAAAGAGAAGCTGCTTCTATCAGAATCCAGACAAAATTGCGTGGACACTTGGCCCGAAAGTCTTATACAGGACTCAAAATCAATGTCATTGCTCTGCAGACAGTAATTCGAGCTACAGCTGCACGGAAGGAATTCAGATATAAAAGACAAACCAAAGCAGCAATTATTATTCAAGTTTGTTTACTTGTTTTCATTGATTCAGAGGGTTGACAAAGTCTTTGTTCTTGCTATTAACTAGAAAAGTTACTTGCAGGCACATTGGCATGGTCACAGAGCCTTTTCATACTACAAGAAACTCATAATTGCATCAATAGTAACACAATGCAGATGGAGGGGAAGGGTTGCAAGGAAAGAGCTTAGGAAACTAAAGATGGTAGTTTTTGTACTTTTGTCCCATTTATCATGTATCACATTTTCAATTTCCTCTGATTTGCACTGAGATGATGCTTCGAGTGTCCAAAGTATTGATCTGCAAGTTAAGGCCTTTACTTACAAGATGCATAATTCACCTCGATTGTTGTTATTTGCATAACAAAAGACTAAAGCTATTCCGAAGCATGATGGATCACTTAATTGCTCTTCTGACCTTTATCGGAAAGAGATGATTATTATGAATTTTCCTGCTGGTAAAACCCTTAAGACGTTGTTAGAATTCTCGAGCAAAGAAAACAGGGTTGGCAATTTAATCTTCTGAACATTGGAAGTCAAATTTCAGATAACTAGCAACGAATATACATGTCAGTGAGTGATGAACTCCGAAGTCCTTTGTCTAATTATGGATTTAAACCTTCTGGTTTCGCATATTGTGTTTATCCATATAGTACCCCTTGGATTTTCTTCAAGTTGGAGAATGCATCTGATTTGTTGTTTGCTAGTTGATACAGTAAAATCTTATTTTGGGTCTATGCATATCTAATAGTCTATTGCTAATATTCTTGTTACTTGTGGATCTCTAACACACATTTTCAATACCTTCAGGCTTCAAGAGAAACAGGTGCACTAAAAGAAGCGAAGGATAAGCTTGAAAAACAGGTTGAAGAACTTACATGGCGTCTGCAGTTGGAGAAACGTCTAAGGGTAATACACTTTCATTAAGCAGATCATGCATTTCCTTTTCCTGCATGATATGTAAAGTAAATGGAGAATTGATCTGAAAATCAGTGGGGAACAAGATGTTACTTGAAAGCTAATTATTATTGCCACTTTGACCTTGTGGATTATGCTAAATTGTCCATTTTGAGAAAGGGACACCGTTTGATGCATTATTTCACAGACGGACTTGGAAGAGGCAAAGAGCCAGGAAATAGCAAAGCTGAAGAATTCCTTGGAAGATGCGCAAAGCAAAGTGGATCAAACGAATGCACTGCTCATCAAGGAACGTGAGACTGCTCAGAAAGCAATTGAAGAAGCAACCTCTATCGTGGAAGAGAAGCCGGTTCTTGTTGAGGATACAGAAAAGATTGATGCTTTAAATGCAGAAGTGGAAAATTTAAAGGTACTGACACTGGACTTGTAAAGTTAATGCTAAAGCTCTCAACCTGATGCTTCCTCACCGTAGAACAAAGGAGAGACTACAGAATACAGAATTTTTTTGAAAGTTCATCTTTTCTCCACTAAGATATAGTTGATCTTTTCATGCTGATACCTTTATATAGGTGTTATTGCAATCCGAAAAGCAACGTGCTGATGATTCTGAAAGGAAACGTGTTGAATCTCAAGAATTAAGTGAAGAAAAGCACAAGAAGTTGGAAGAAGCTGAAAGAAAAGTTCAACAATTTCAGGAATCAGTGAGCAGGTAGCTACTTGAATAAATTGATACCTGTTCTATCCCTTATCTACTGTAATAATATAGATAACCAATATTCTGAGTCAATAAAATTACAAGTTTGTACAACAATCCAAAAGAAATAACTAAAATACAGTAATGTCAAAAACGAGCAAAGTGGCCATAACCGGCACTAACAAATGCTAGGTCATTCATGACTAGTAACAGTTGTCATTTTTCAAAATCTACTTGTGGATAGGGGATATCCTTCTGTTTGTTCTTATAATTGATCTAAAGTTCAGATTCAAACTCGAGAGTACTGTCTGTGAATAAAATTACCAAGTTCTATCTCTTTCGTAATAGGGAGGGTATGGTCTCAGTCAAATTAGCTGCTGAAATGAATCAGGTGAGAGACGATCAGAGAGGCTTTACCAACATCCTATAATAGCTTGCTATGCCTCTTTATTTGTTATAAATAAATAAATGAAAGTATGCCCTCTCTAATAGCTTAAGCTGCTGGAGCAGTCAGTTCACTCAATATTACACGGTAAGTCCACCACCATAACAACAACAACAACATACCCAGTGGAATCCCACAAGTGGGGTCTGGGGAGGGTAAAATGTACATAGACCTTACCACTACCTCACAGAAGTAGAAAGGCTGTTTCCGGAAAACCTTCATCTCAAAAACCCATAAGCAGAATAAACTAGATACGGAGAAAAGGAAAAGGAAAAGAAAAACAAGGAAGAACGACTAATAACGAAAGTAATGATAGAATGTAAATACAATAAATTTAACAAATATAAGACGGATAATGACACCACAGGATATAAAGACTCGACTAATCCTACTACCCTACTATATCCCAAGGCCAAACATCAATCTATCCCTACTAACCTATTAGCTGCTACTCTAATACGCGACCTCTGCTCCTTTCTATCTAAGGTCATGTCCTCGGTGAGATCAAGTGTCCGTCATATCTTATCTGATCACTTCCCCCTAATATTTCTTTGGTCTACCTCTACTCCTGTGAGTAGCCCCTAAATCCAACCTCTCGCACCTCCTAACAATAGCATCGATACTTTTTCTCTGCAATGTCCAAACCATGGCAGTCTCGCTTCCCTCATCTTGTCAGCCACAGGAGCCACCTCTAACTTCTCCCGAATGATTTCATTCCTAATCTTATTACTCCTAGTATGTCCACACATCCATCTCAACATCCTCATTTGACTTGCATCTGCTAAACATGTGAGTTTTTGATTGGCCAACACTCCACCCCATATAGCAAGATAGTCTAACCACCATTTGTAAAACTTACCGTTTAAGTTTAGGTGGCATCTTCTTATCACACAATACTCCAGAGGCAAGCCTCCATTAAGTCCATGTTGTCCCAATACAATGTGTGACTAGCTCCACCACCATCCATCAACAAAATATTTGCATTTGCTTGAGAGCTCCAAAAAAGAGGCTCACATGTGTGTCTATTTTTTTTTTTTTTGTGTGTGTGTTTGGGGAGGGGGGGCACAATACAAAGAAATAACATGTATCCTCTCTCTCACTTCACTCACTTCAAGCCTTCAGATGTGACATTTATTCAAGAGATTTTTTTAGATGTCCATACACCATTATAATTTGTCCTGTGACTTGAAGGTTAATTGCTGAAGCTGTGCTCAGAAGGATTTGTAAGTTAGTGGTCCACTTTTAGTGACTAATGCTTGTCGTAGTCACCTCTGACTAATGTAGAGGAAAGAATACTTTTTGATCTATACCTGGTTTTAACACTTCTTTGGGGTATTGCAATTAAATCCAACTCGTCTCTGTCAGTGATATCCTTCTAGTGTAAAATGGACATCTAGAACTTTGGACATCTTCAGGATTTAGTTGATGAAAATACTTGTCCTTCTTACCGATAGGCTCGAAGAAAAGCTCACCAACTTAGAGTCGGAAAATAAAGTACTTCGCCAGCAGGCCCTGACAATGGCACAGAACAATAAATTGCTGTCTGGACGGTCAAGATCAAGTATTCAGGTAATCCTGAAAACCTTCACTCATATTGGATGTTAAATCTGTAACTAATTTTTCCTGTTCTATGATATTGGCAGAGGAGCGAGAGCAGCACAAGGAGTAGCGTAGTAAGTCAAAAGCTTGCATATTAGTTGTCCATTTTTAAGTATATTGCTGACCAGTTTTTTTGGTTGATTAACAATTGATAATTTTTAAAGGATCTGCATAGCACTTCATTTTCAAGAGAGAGTGCTGAGGTGGAAGGAAGACCACAGAAATCACTTAATGATAAACAACAGGAGTATCAGGACTTGATCATTCGGTGTATTGCACAGCACCTTGGCTTCTCTAAAGGCAGACCTGTTGCTGCCTGCATTATCTACAAGTGCCTTAGGCAGTGGCGATCATTTGAAGTAGAGAGAACCAGTATCTTTGACAGGGTAATACAAACCATTGGCCAAGCTATTGAGGTCAGTATTAATATAGTTGTACAAAATCATAGTGAAAGATAATGTCTCTTTTTCACTTAAAAACTAGTTTTTCTACATTGTAGACTCAGGACAACAATGATATGTTAGCCTATTGGCTATCCAATGCATCCACTCTACTGCTGCTGCTACAACGTACATTAAAAGCTGGTGGTGCTGCTGGGATGACCCCACAGCACAGGCGATCATCTTCAGCCTCTCTATTTGGGAGAATGACACAGGTGAAAAGAGTTCCATTTTAACATTGATATTTATCATTTATTTATAACACTTCATGCTGATTAAACAATTTATAGAGCTTTCGTGGAACCCCTCAAGGTGTCAATCTTTCTCACATTGATGGTGATTCGGCCGGTGGATTGGATACCTTACGGCAAGTTGAGGCAAAATATCCTGCTTTGTTATTTAAACAGCAACTAACAGCATATGTAGAAAAGATTTATGGAATGATCCGTGATAATCTTAAGAAAGAGATTTCTCCTCTGCTGGGGTTGTGTATTCAGGTTCAAGATTGTCGTAGATCTATCCAATATTTGTTTTGAAATAGTAGACATCATTAGATTCTAGGTGTGCTGAAGCCTTTTTACATGTTTCTATCTATCGTTTAGGCACCAAGAATATCCAGAGCAAGTTTACTTAAAGGGGCAACAGCACGTACACTTGCAAATGCTGCTGCTCAGGAAATTTTGGTTGCTCACTGGCAAGGAATTGTCAAGAGCCTTGCTAACTTTTTGAACTTATTGAAAGCCAATCATGTAAGAGTCACAGAAACATATTGCTTCTTTTTTTTTTCATGCTGTCCTTTGCTTTGCTTTCCTACCATTTACTTGCTTTGAACTTGGCAGGTGAATAAACAGTCTTTTGCATGGTATAAAAGATAACTTGCTGTTTAACCTATTTATGAGTAAAATGTGTTGGCATCATCAACCCATGGAAAGATCTTTATGATAACATCTCATCTTCTTCCAATTACTCGTCCTCTCTATTTTAGCAAAAGAAATGTAATTATCTTCCCCAATGGATACACATCTTCACAGTCCTTTCTGGAGCACATTCTGTCTTATGATGAATTTTTCTATTTCTCTTCCATTCTTTTTACCAACAAGCAGAGAATCCTTCATATAGGTGGAAGGAATAACTCACATGGTAGTGAGAGATTTACACAGCTTTTTTAGGAACTTCCCACAAGATCTTGGTAATACCTGAACTATACCATTATCACCTTTTGCTCCCAAATCCAATGAAAAAGCTAGTGGTCAATACTTTGGAAGTTGTTATTGTTCTTGATGATCCAATATCCACTTATATCTTCTGTACTCCCTCCATCCATATTTACTTGTTCATATCAGACTTGGCACACCCCTCAAGAAGCAAGAAATAGAAGGGTAATTTTATGAGATGACCCCCTCTTATTATACAACAACAACAACAACATACCCAGTGAAATCCCACAAGTGGGGTCTGGGGAGGGTAGAATGTACGCAGACCTTACCACCACCTCATAGAAGAAAAGAGACTGTTTCCTGCGAACCCTCATCTCAAAACTCATAAGCAGAAAGAACTAGATATGACAAAAAGTAAAAGAAAGCACAGGACAATATGAAAATATGACCCCCTCTTATTATAAGTCGTCAAATATTGGGAAATGAATGGTACTTAAGAATCAGGGTAAAAGAGGTATACAATGGTAAATATATCTCTTGATTTTCCAGAACTGGGCAAGTAAAAGCAAACATCTATTTTTAGTATAGTGGACAAGTAAAGCTGGACGGAGAGAGTATTTGAGACATTTTGACCTGCTAGAGATGAGGCTACTAATAGCAAAAAAGGCGAGGAAAACTATCATGGTGGAGTTCTTAGGTGCATGTGGTTTTACTTTAGGAAATTTATAACACTGATGTGAATGGAGTCTGATCTTTTGCCAATCTGAATATAGGACTTAAGTGAAACAGTAGAACAGGACAAAGAAGAGAAAGAAATCAGAACCAAAAGTAGCTATAACATTAGTATTGAAGTGCTTTTGCATTCAGTTTTTAGATTTATGATCCTTTCTTTGATATAAGGATGAATACCTGATCTGCTCTGATCCTACTCAGATTGCTAGTATGACTAGTAAAAATCCTTGAGATTCTTGCTCTCCTAGTTCTTGTTGATTGAACTAAAACTATACAAATCCTGAGCTCCACTATCCTGTGCAGTCCAGCTTAAGAGAATTTGTGAAGCAATGGTATTGGGTAGCTCTATCATTTTCTTATAAAAAGTAGCTAATATGATAAGAGGATATGAGATGTATTTTGTAACTTGATTCACAACTCACCGGTGTATACCAGTTCTCTTTTGAAAATATAGCTAATTTCACAGATTATTGTTTTGCTTTTTTACTCTAGTGAAATATCTTATGAAACTCTAAATCACATTGATAAACAGTCGGTATAATGTTTAGCATAGCAGTTAATAAAAAGTTACTTTCATGGAATTTAAGTAATATATTCTACCTGAAGGAGGAACGGCACAACTTTCCTGAAGACTGTGATTGTCTTTTAAGTAGTTGATGCGTTGAGGCAAAGAGTCTCAAGATAAAATATTGTCATCGATTTATGAAAAGAAGTTTATAATTGGTTACCTTTTGATAGGACATGATAGTAGGGTTCTTTTGCTCTTATTTTTCAGGTGCCTCCATTTCTTGTGCGCAAAGTATTTACACAAGTGTTTTCTTTCATCAATGTCCAATTATTTAACAGGTCTGTTGTCAAGGGAATCTCATAATATTCTTATAGCTTCAAGATTTAACTATATAATAAACCTTATCTTTCTTTATCTGGCTTCCTTTGCTGTAGCCTTTTGCTGAGAAGAGAATGCTGTTCATTTAGCAACGGTGAATATGTCAAAACTGGCTTGGCAGAACTGGAGCACTGGTGCTACAAAGCAACTGATGAGGTACCTTGGTCTCCTGCCCCTTGTTAAACACTATTCACCATGTCTTTTGTTCTCACTGATGAAGAGAACTTGTTCAGTATACAGGACTAGCTTGGGAGGAGCTCAAGCATATAAGACAGGCAATTGGATTTTTGGTAATGCATCTCCTAATTTGGATTAAAGATACAACTGCATATATAAACTGAAAAGCAAAGGCAAAGGACACGCCCTCTAGTGCATTTTTTTTGGGAAAAAGAAACAACAGCAAGAGTTTGCCTAGTAATGTAAAATAGAAGGAATTAGAATTGCCAATTTCTGTCCTTGCCGTGTTAAAAGAAATCTCCTTTCATACTTATTATTCCAATGCAATATGATCATGATTGTCTGTCACAAAATTTGAGTGTACAAACCTAACAACTGTAGTTCCAAAGAATGTGGAATGAGCTTTGTCCATATTTCATCAGCAGTGATTCCTTAATTGTGCTCCTTTTGGACTATACTAGGTCATACACCAGAAGCCAAAGAAGACATTGGATGAAATAAGCCATGATCTATGTCCTGTAAGTACTGGACTACTACATATTCCAAAGAACTATCTCGAGTCCATATTATCATTTTCATTAAGTTGTAAATCATGAACAGGTGCTTAGCATTCAACAACTTTACAGAATCAGTACAATGTATTGGGACGACAAATATGGCACACATAGCCTTTCATCAGATGTAAGCCATAACTTTTGTCCAGAAAAATATTCTAGATGTTATTTTAGTACCAGTTGATCTATAATTCTGATATTCCTTTGCGTCATGTAGTGCATATTGATTTTATGACCATTCTCAAGTTAGATACAACAATTTCTCAGCAGTATGTCGTCAGACCTCGATCCCTGCTTCACTACAGCATGAATTCATTATTTCTTGCTGGGAGTGGCTTATACAGCTTTGAACAATGTCTCCTCCATCTTTGATTTTGCCCAAAACACTCTTCCTTTTGTCCTCTTCTGGCAAGTAATGAGTAGAGTTTATTGATTATTTGACAGGTTATAGCCAACATGCGTGTATTAATGACTGAAGACTCTAACAATGCAGTCAGCAATTCTTTTTTGCTTGACGACGATTCAAGGTTGGATATAAATTACATTATCCTAAACTTGCCACTACCTTTTTGTGCCCTATTTTCTAAAATGTACTTTCACTTATCACTGATCGCCCTTGTTATTGGTCATGGTGCAGCATACCATTCTCAATTGATGACCTCTCTAAATCAATGGATCAGATTGATATTGCAGACATTGAACCACCCCCACTTATTCGAGAAAATTCAGGCTTCAGTTTCTTATTGCCACGTGCAGACTAATCGCCCTCAATCAGAATTCAGTCACAGGATCTTGCAGACACATGTTTTATTTGTGTGAGCATCGAGATGTGTATGACTACATTGATCAGCTCCTACAATGTTCAAGCAATGTAGCTCGAAAAAAGAAGGGGTTTCTATTTGGCCCATGACTTATCTTTGTTTGTCCATCCAATGCTTTTCCAGGTTTTCACTGAACAGTCAGTAAACTGCACTCACAAAAGGAGGAGACGCGCCAGTAATTGCGTGTAACCACTATGAAGGGGGGCAGTGGAGAAGTATACATATAGTCGAGCAATTTTTGAAAAATATGGATTTGTACTTTGTCATGCTCTATAGTGGTAAGAGGAATCTAGCCATGATGCATGAACCAACCCGGCCCGTTTGTACTGATCACTATATGCAAAATATATAGAATAGAAGGTCTTCATTTGGAGCATTTTGAGACAGCTTAGAGTGGTTGAATTGAAGGTCTTGGAGAGAATAATTGCTTAAATTTAAAGGCCCTTAAGGTCAAATTTACATGTAGAATGTCTTCAATGAGTACTTTTGGGATATGATATTTGTTTCGATGAAAATTATACCTCTTAACACCAATAATACAAGTGATTCGTTTTGTTTCCATATGATATTAAAGACCTCATTTGTGTTCATGTTGGCGATTTTTGATGTCCTGCAGAG